>OLKM01003197.1:0-19079 GCA_900291075.1 Melanogrammus aeglefinus | reverse complement strand
TTTTAAGTGATGACATTCCTTTTCACGTTGTCACCTACTACTCAAGACAAAATGTTCGTTGTCACAAAATCCGCCTTTAGACAGAGAGAAGAAGTCTGGATACAATGCTTTAGAATTATTGCCACGTGGACTCAGGAGTGCCAATGCTATTCATCAGAAAAAAAACTATACACATTGTAGTATCAGATGTAAACAGACAATAGTCCATATATCCTTACCATTATACATTCTATTATCACAACAACCAACCAACGTGCTTCGCTTTTTTCACAGTCAGAAGCCTCCCGACCCAGGAAGAATTCAAATTCCCTCATTTCATAATCATATAACCAAGAGAGGAAAGGGACCATTCATCATTTCTTTAACATCAACCATGCAAAGCGGACGTTATAGGGCCCATAAAGCTTGGATTTTGAAAACTCTTAACAACGTCAAACTTACGTTGTTGCCACGGACGGGGGGAACTAATCTCCACGAAGCAGCAAACGTCACGTCATGGTTTCATTCTGGATGAATAATGACAACCCTCCGGTTATCTTACATCCGGTCAGCTCTAACGGTTCTGCAGAGGGAGTAGAGGACGGTCCCTCGCAATGTTCCTGCAGGCCACCTGGTGACTAAGTGAGAGCCTACGATGCTGATATAGGATACAAACGTGCTGTTATCTCTCACTACAGGAGTGAGTGACCACAGTCTCTTGGTCTTGGACCGGCGTAATATGTGACGGAAAATAAGAAAACACTGCGCTCATTCACAGAGACAGACGAGGCTCAACATAAACTGTCTATACTAGGTCAAAGATAATGGGAACGTGGTCACTCTCAGCAACAGCTACTGTGGTTGTCAACGCTGGTGGGCCCCAAAGCAGGCCATTTCAGCTTCTGATGTGGAAAGTTGTGTCAAAGGCAGACGGATAGAGGCAAGTCACTTTTTATCTGATGATAAACTTCTGGGCTCTGGTCTCTGCTCTCTTTCATCGCCAGCATCATCGTGTCTGGTTTTGTAAGCAATGCTCCCAAACCAAAGGGAACTTAGTGCTGCCCAAAGTATTACAAGAACCAACTATGACGGAACCTGTGCCACAGCGATCCCAGTACAGATCTGCGGAGACAGAAACGCCTACATGTTAGTTTGGACCCAGAATGAGTATAGGATCTACTATAGTCCCAGGAGCAATGGGAACACTCTAGTGGTCCCTGACCGGGAGGAGAGTTACATCAACAGAGTAAGATCAATGAAGAATTTTGAATGGTTTGATTCTGTTGCTTATTTTTATGAGCGAGAATCTAAAATTAGCAATAATTAAAGAGGCAGCAGACCAGGACATTGCTTCTGAAACGCTAAGAACCACTGTTGTTGTTTATTATCTCATATCAATTCTTGCAAACTCAACATTTAAAACTTTGAACATTCCTACATCTACATCCATCCATCTATCCATCCATCCATCCATTCCAATCGCCATCCATCCACTCCACTCCATCCATCCATCCATCCATCCATCCATTCCACTCCATCCATCCATCCATCCATCCATCCAATGATCCATCCAATCTATCTATCTATCCTATCATCTACTATCTATCTATCTATCTATCTATCTATCTATCTATCTATCTATCTATCTATCTATCTATCATATCTACTCATCTATCTTCTATCTCATCTATCTATCTATCTCATCTATCTACTATCTATCTATCTATCTAATCTATCTATCTATCTATCATATCTATCTCTATCTATCTATACTATCTGTACATCTCTATAAATTTTACATTTTTTCTATCTATCCATGTGTTCTATCTATAGAGCTATAATTTGTATCCATAAGTTTTCTTTAAATTCTTCAGTTTTTGAAGACTTCACCCATACCTATGATGGCATTCCGTGCTCTCCGTGGTACTGTTTTCGAATGCGCCATGTATTTAAAGTCGGTATCTATATGCTGCAGTCTATGCTCTATCTATAGGCCATTCCCCGATACGAGCCATGTACACTTTAACACTGGTAATACAAATCACAAGTGTGTTAAAGCCACGTCAATATTTGGGGCCACGTGTACCAATTCAATTTCGGAATTCACACAGTGTTTCGTTGCTCACGGGCTGCTGCAGTTGTGTCTGGGTGGTCGTGGTGGTGGCAGTGTAGCCAGCAAATGAAAGGCACGGGTCTCATCACAGCTCTCTTGTCATTCATAGCAGTCCACACCCTTGCATTCTGTAGTTGTTCGGTCAAAAACATTTCGTCGATTGATCTAGGCTATTTATTGTGAGAAAAAACAGCGGCAGGTTTTAAGATTATTTGACGAATCGTCTTGAATTCAGGAATATGGTGGATACACGATCATTCGAGTGATCGGTTTATTAGTTTAAGACTTGGACTATATTATATTATATTAATATTTTGAACGATGGAACAAAGACGACGGTGTCGAGAGGCCATGGAGGCTGCTCCGGCGCATCGATGCTTTTTTGATCACGTTGGTTTTTATTTTTCATAGTGCCTCTGCACAGGTTCGGTATTCCATATCCGAGGATATTAAACGAGGAAGCATTGTGGGAAACGTCGCGAAGGACCTTGGGACTTTGATGTAGCTATCTTAAGGAGAGAGGATTCCGTATCGTTTCTGGCTCGAACGAACCGCATTTTGAGATCAACCAGAACGACGGGAATTTGTATGTGAGCAGGCCGTGGACCGGGAGAGGATGTGTGAGCGGAGCAGTGTTTGTCTCGTCAAATCTGAAAACCGTTCTAGAGAACCCCCTGGAAATACACTACGTGTCAGTGGAGGTGGTGGATGTAAATTGACCATGCTCCCGTTTTTTCAGAGAAAAGTCCAACGTCTTGAATATCTGAATCTGCATTACCAGGTGCTAAATTACATTACAGGCTGCGCAGGACCAAAGATGTTGGATCGTATCTGTCCACACAGTACAAACTGAACCAAAATGAACATTTTCGTTTGGAGAGCAGGGATAGAGGGGAGAGGACGGTTAAAATACCTATCTCTCAATCTGCAGAAGCCACTCGATTGAGAGAGGTCAATGACTAGTCACATATTACTGCTAACAGCTTTGGACGGAGGGAAACCTCCAAATCCGGTACTGTACAGATTATAGTGGACGTGTTAGACGTTAATGACAAATCACCCAGTTTTTACTAAGATAGCTCTCTGTTTATGTTGAATGAAAACTCAGCTATTGGCACCACCGTGTTACAAGTAAATGCAACGGATCTAGATGAGGGATCAAACGGTGAAGTAATTTATTCGTTTGCTAATCATGTCAACGAACGAATCCGCAAAGTATTTGAAGTGACGCCAACAAAGGGATTCATATTGTAAAAGACGTGATCGATTTTGAGACAGACGACAGCTACGAGATTGATATACAGGCGTCGGGACAGAGGATCCGCTACACTTAAAACAGACAAAAGCGTATTGGTAAAATAAGTGATTGATCTTAATGATAATGCACCGGAGATTGAAAGTGACATCCTTTTTTCCACTGCTCTCCCCGAGGATTCCAGAATCGGAACCACGGGTAGCATTAATCAGTGTAAGTGACAAAGACTCTGGTCTGAATGGGAAAGTAGTTTGTTTCTATGACGGTAGGTTTTGCCTTTTAGCATTGTGCCATCGTCCAGGAAAACATGTACTCTGTCGTTACCAAGAGCAGCGGCTGGATAGAGAGAAGCGATCCCAATACGACGTAACAATTACGGCTAAAGACACCGGTGAGCCAGCACTCCCGGCTGACAAGACAATTAGTGTTCTTATATCAGATGTGAACGATAACCATCCGGAATTTATAGTCAGCAAATACGATTTTTATATCATTGAAAAATAACGTGGTGGGTGCCCCAATGTTCTCAGTCAAAGCGGTTGATTCAGATGAGGGTAACAATGCGCTTGTTTCTTATCGCATTCTCAAACCTGAAGGTGACATCAACAAACTGGCCTCTTTTTTAAATATAAACCCGGAAAATGGCGAGATATTAGCTCTGAAGTCTTTTGATTTCGAAATTGAGAAAACATTCCAGTTCAAGGTGTGTGCCTCGGATTCTGGAACTCCGTCGCTGAGCAGCAACGCCACAGTCAACGTGTTCATTCTGGATCACAACGACAACGCGCCCATTATCTTGTACCCGACCAGCACCAACGGTTCGGCAGAAGGTGTGGAGGAAATTACACGCAACGTGAACGCGGGTAGCTTGGTCTCCAAAGTTAGAGCATATGACGCCGACATTGGATATAACGGATGGTTATTATTTTCCATACAACAAATTACTGACCACAGTCTCTTTGGTCTGGACCGCTATACTGGACGGATAAGAACACTGCGCTCATTCACAGAGACAGACGAGGCTCAACATAAACTGGTCATACTGGTCAAAGACAATGGGAACGTGTCACTCTCAGCAACAGCTACTGTGGTTGTCAAGCTGGTGGAGCCCAAAGAGGCCATTACAGCTTCTGATGTGAAAAGTGCAGCGACTGACATTGGGGATAGTGGCGTGACATTTTATTTAACAATTACTCTTGCTTCAGTTTCAACTCTTTTTCTCATCAGTATTATTGTGCTGATTGCAATGCAGTGCTCTAAAACAACGGACGTATCCTCCAAGTATTTACCAGAAACAAACTATGACGGAACTCTGTGTCACAGCATCCAGTACAGATCTGGAGAGAAACGCTACATGTTAGTTGGACCCAGAATGAGTATAGGATCTACTATAGTCCCGGGGAGCAATGGGAACACTCTAGTGGTCCCTGACAGGAGGAGTACATCTGCAGAGGTAAGAACTATGAAACAATAAATTGTTAGATATGTTTGGCTATTTTCTTGACAACAACATTAAATCAGGTCAAACGAAAACAAGCCTTTTCCGCATATTTGATAGGGTTATCAAATTACACATTAAACGTTCTTTGCGTGGGTTTTTGACGACAAATTCGTTTGAAGAATATCTCTTTATTGTCACACATATTTTCTTGTCATCCAAAATAGTTATTTATATTTGATTTAATCCTACGAAGATTTGTGTTCATTAAAAAACTAATTGTATTTCTTGTTTTGTATGTCTCGGTCTCAGTGTTTACCAGACAAGGCCTTTACATATTTCCACTTTAGAAAGTGCTGGCAACGTTTCTCTGAATCGCTTGGTGTTGGTATATATTTAGAAAATATCCTTTTGTGAACGACCACCACTCTGTCTGTAAGCCCGCCTCCATAACCCATTTCGTTTACAATATCAGTGAAGCAGCAGCTTTCCCTGGTTACTGCTACATTGTAATTACACGATAGCTGGACAACATAGCTTTTCAAACGGCAAAATGAGAATCGATTCAATGCCATTATAGTTTTCCCCGACTTTGTGTATTAATTTTTTTGTCAAATCATGGAACAAAGAGGGTGTGTAGCCACGCGCCTCAGACAATGGCGATGGTTCGTATGCATGCTGCTGTTATGGACCGTGGCCTCGGCGCAAATACGATATTCCATTTCTGAGGAGGTTAAAGAAGGTACCGTGGTTGGAAATATAGCCAAGGATTTGGGACTCGATACGAAAACACTGGAAACACAGAGCGTTTTCGTATTGTGACTGGGTTCTACAGACTCCCTCTTTCGGGTAAATCTGGACGACGGAATATTGTTCGTGGATCGCCAATTAGACCGAGAGGAGATATGCGGACAGATCAGCGCTTGTGTGATCAACTTGAAAACCGTTTTAGGAAACTCCACTTGAAATTCATATGTATCGGTAGAGATTCTGGACCTGAACGACCATTCCCCCACCTTCCCGGAGAAAGAGACTAGATTAGAAATCTTTGAGTTCAGCGCTTACCCGGCGCTCGGTTTCAACTGCAGGCGGCACATGATCTGGACAGTGGCGTTCACTCTGTCAAACAATATAAACTCAGCTCTAATGAACATTTTCGTTTGGAGGTGAACGATAGAGGGGAGGATGGAATTATCCCTATTTTACATTTACAAAAGCAGTTAGATAGAGAAACCATGGGAAGCCATACATTACTGCTTACTGCCATGGACGGAGGAAAGCCTCCTCGATCAGGGGCTATAGATATTCTTGTTGACGTTTTAGATGTGAATGACAATTGGCCCATTTTCACAAAAGACTCGTATACCGCAGTATTACAAGAAAATTCTCCTATTGGTACGACAGTTTTAAAAGTAAACGCCACTGACCTCGACCTAGGATTAAACGGGGAAGTGGTTTATGCATATGGTAGCAACGTCAAAGAAAAGATACGGAATATATTTGATGTAGATATTAATACAGGTGAGATCGTTGTGATAGGAGTCATTGATTATGAAGAAAAAAGATAGATATCAGATTGATATAAAAGCATCTGACAAGGGAACTGTTCCCTTGACAACTGACAAAAGTGTAATTATTAAAATAGTAGACTTAAACGACAATGCCCCGGAGATTGAATTAACGTCATTTTCTAGCGCTATACCAGAGAACTCCCGACCAGGAACCACGGTGGCTTTGATTAGCGTTAACGACCGGGATTCCGGGATCAATGGAAAAATAATTTGTTCGATTGAGAAAAAAGTCCCATTTGAACTGACCACATCGTTGCAGGATAACATGTATTCTGTGGTCACCAAATCCCTCTTAGACAGAGAGAGAGAGTCTCACTATGACATTGCAATCCTGGCCAAGGATGGAGGCGATCCGTCATTATCATCAGAAAAGAACATTAGGATTGATGTGTCAGATGTGAATGACAACAGCCCCGATTTCTTAATCAGCCCTTATACATTCTATGTGCCTGAAAATAATAACCCAGGAGCTTTGGTATTTTCGGTAAGGGCATCTGACCGCGATATAGGAGACAACGCTCTAATTTCATATAGCATTATAAAAGATGAAGTTCAACATAACAAGCTCACATCCACTCTAAACATAATTCCTGAAAGTGGGGACATATTTGCACTTAGAAGCTTTGACTTTGAAAGTGTAAAAACCTTTAGATTTCAAGTGATTGCCCGAGACTCTGGAATTCATTCACTTAGCAAAAACGTCACTGTGGACGTGTTCGTCTTGGACAAGAACGACAACCCTCCGGTTATCTTACATCCGCTCAGCTCTAACGGTTCTGCAGAGGGAGTAGAGGAGGTTCCTCGCAATGTTCCCGCAGGCCACCTGGTGACTAAAGTGAGAGCCTACGATGCTGACATAGGATACAACGGCTGGCTGTTATTCTCACTACAAGAAGTTAGTGACAACAGTTCTCTTTGGTCTGGACCGCTATACTGGACGGATAAGAACACTGCGCTCATTCACAGAGACAGACGAGAATCAACACAAGCTGGTCATATTAGTCAAAGACAATGGAAACGTTTCACTCTCAGCAACAGCTACAGTGGTTATCAAGCTGGTGGAGCCTAAAGAGGCGACTTCAGCTTCTGATGTGAAAAGTGCAGCGACTGACATTGGGGATAGTGGCGTGACATTCTATTTAATGATAACTCTGGCTTCAGTTTCAACTCTTTTTCTCATCAGTATTATTGTGCTGATTGCAATGGCAGTGCTCTAAAACCACGGACGTATCCTCCAAATATTTACCAGAAACAAACTACGATGGAAAGCTTTGTCACAGCATCCAGTACAGATCTGGAGAGAAACGCTACATGTTAGTTGGACCCAGAATGAGTATAGGATCTACTATTGTCCCGGGGAGCAATGGGAACACTCTAGTGGTCCCTGACAGGAGGAGCACATCTGCTGAGGTAAGGGGATATAATGAAACTATTGTTTTGTATTACATCATGATTTTGGGAAGGTTTACAAATTTATTAGATAATATATAAAATATACTTGAAATAAAACGCCCAAGTAATTTTTCCGAATATTTCAACAAATGAATAATTTCATTATTAGTAATATTACTAATGATTCGTCATACAAATGATGAGATAGATATTTAGGTATCAAACAATGGAGGCCTTCTGAAGGACTACTAATATTATTGATATTGTAAGCATGCTTGTGTGGGTTATTTTAATGCACTGCACATTGCTAAGGCTTTTTGAAAGTAAGACATCTTCAAGCATTTGACATCTGTATCACCAGATAAACCTCCGTGATTCAATCGAGAATATTGTTTTGTAATGGGGGACAATTCCCCCCCTAGAGGTCAGTGTTACACCAGGAGTCGGCCTACGTACAACGATTCCGTTCCTCCCATCGGCTTTTGTTTGAGAACGGAATAGCGGAGAGGTTTGATTCAGGACGGATTGGAAAGGACAAGGTGCGGTTTATTTGAATATGTTGGACCTGGCGTTTTGAACGGAAAGCTTTGTACCGGCAATCTTTTTAGTTTATAGATGGCTCGATGTTTTTTCATCTAAACATGGGGAGTAAATCACTCGGACAAAATACTATCTTTGTTCGGCCGGTTGTCTATTGGTCCATTTTATTGCTATTTTTCCAAGAAAAGGCTTCAGCTCAGTTAAGATACTCTATTCCAGAAGAAGTAAAACATGGATCTGTCGTTGGGAATATTGCAAAGGATCTTGGCATTGACATTGCGTCTTTGATTGATCGCCGCTTTCGAATTGTGTCGACTTCTATGGATTCTCTTTTTGGCGTGAATCAGAACAATGGAGACTTGATCGTGAACGGTAAATTGACAGAGAAGAGCTGTGTCGTGGGGACAGCGCCTTGTCTAATGGAGCTTAAGATTGTCGTTGAAAATCCTCTTGAAATCCACTATCTAGTCATAGAAATTACGGATGTTAATGATAACTCCCCTCGTTTTCCTGAAAATGAACAAACGTTTGAAATAGGAGAACATACGTCTACGGGAATGAGATTTAAACTCCAAGCTGCTCTTGATCCTGACGCCGGAATAAACTCAGTACGCACATATACATTAACTTCTAACCGATCACTTTGAAATAGATGTGCGGCAAAGTGATGACGATAAAATACCATTCCTAGTTTTGAAGAAGGCGTTAGACAGAGAGCAAATTAGCGAACACATGCTGGTTTTAACAGCCATTGATGGAGGTAAGCCTCGCAGATCTGGTACTCTGAATGTTTCCATTATCGTCCTTGATATTAATGATAACCGCCCTGTTTTCAGTCAGGATACGTATCATGTTACAATCAAAGAAAATGTTCGGAATTGGATCTTCTGTGATATCAGGTGACTGCAATAGATCGAGATGAAGGGGTTAATGGGGAGATAGAATATAGTTTTTGGCAAAACTTTGAGCAGAAACGTTTATGATAGTTTCGAACTGAATAGCTTAAGTGGGGAAATTAAAGTGAAAGGAGGTGTGGATTTTGAGGAAGCAGAGGTTTTATAAGATAGATGTGCAAGGCCTCGGATAGAGGGGCACCACCATCTTCAACCGAGTGCAGGGTCATTATAAAGATACAAGACCTGAATGATAATCAACCCACTATAGAAATTACATCCCTGTCAAACACAGTGCCAGAGAAGACACCAAAGCTGGCACAGGAATTTCCTTGATTAGCGTGTCAGATAAGGACTCAGGTGTCAACGGGAAAATCATATTAAGCCTCACCAAAGACCTTCCCTTTGAACTGAAACCCACCTATAAAGACAACGTCTATTCAGTTGTCACTAAGGGCTTGCTGGATAGAGAGACGGTGTCTCATTATGATATAACAATAACTGCTTCAGACTGTGGGGAACCTCCGTTGTTAACCTCCAAGACCCTCAGGGTTGAGATAGCGGATGTGAATGATAACAGTCCGTATTTCCTTAAGAATCCAGTAGAGTTGTATCTAGTAGAAAACAACGCAGTGCTAGCCTCCATATTCTCAGTGAGTGCTTCTGACCAGGATCTGAATGGAAAACGCAGCCATAACGTATCAAATTCTCAGACAAGGGGGTCCCAAAGATATGGCCTCATTCCTCAATGTGAACTCAGATAACGGACAGATTTCTGCACTGAAAACATTTGACTTTGAGGTCTCTTTAAAACATTCACATTTTAAAATAGTGGCCTCTGACTCTGGAACACCATCGTTGAGCAGCAACGTGACGGTCAACGTGTTTCTTCTGGACCAGAACGACAACCCTCCAGTTATCTTACATCCGGTCAGCTCTAACGGTTCTGCTGAGGGAGTAGAGGAGGTTCCTCGCAATGTTCCTGCAGGCCACCTGGTGACTAAAGTGAGAGCCTACGATGCTGAACATAAGGATACAACGGCTGGCTGTTATTCTCACTACAGGAAGTGAGTGACCACAGTCTCTTTTGGTTTGGACCGCTATACTGGACGGATAAGAACACTGCGCTCAATTCACAGAGACAGACGAGGCTCAAACATAAACTGGTCATACTGGTCAAAGACAATGGGAACGTCTCCCTCTCAGCAACAGCGACTGTGGTTGTCAAGCTGGTGGAGCCCAAAGAGGCCATTTCAGATTCTGATGTGAAAAGTGCAGCAGCTGACATTGGGGATAGTGGCGTGACATTTTATTTAATGATAACTCTGGCTTCAGTGTCAACTCTTTTTATCATCTCTATTATTGTGCTGATTGCAATGCAGTGCTCTAAAACCACGGACGTATCCTCCAAGTATTTACCAGAAACAAACTATGATGGAACTCTGTGTCACAGCATCCAGTACAGATCTGGAGAGAAACGCTACATGTTAGTTGGACCCAGAATGAGTATAGGATCTACTATAGTCCCGGGGAGCAATGGGAACACTCTAGTGGTCCCTGACAGGAGGAGTACATCTGCAGAGGTAAGAAATAACATGTGTAATTTACGTAATTCATGGTTGCTCGCCTTTGAATATAAACCGATATTTATTCATAAAGCATAAAAAGTATCACAAGGTCTAAGTGGTTTTCCTTCACATCTACAAATTATTGTTTTAAAAAAGCTTTCGAACACTTAGGCTACTGAAAGTGTATTGCATTTCTAAAAATGTGGAATCCAATACAATAGATGTTTAATAGGAGATGTGTTTCCTCTTGTTGCTATTAAGGCATGCATCTTTATACACCTGCATACTTAATACATTATATTTCCTTACTGGAGGAATCACCTTTGCAACGTCATGCCTGTCCGTGGAGGTGGTGGTGAAGATATGGCAGGTGGTGGTGGTGGTTAAGGGGGTGGTGGTGTAGGAGCAAGAGGTGGTGGTGATGGTAGTGGAGGTGGTTATTAATGGGTGATGGTGTTGGTGGTTAAGGGGGTGGTGGTGTTGGTGTTGGACTTGGAGGGAGGGGGTGATGATGGTGAAGGTAGGATGCAGGTTCACCCTTCTCACAATGAAAGATATGTTATTGCGACTGGATGTTTCTAATAATTGGGAAATACACTTTTTTAATTTAGATTTGTCCATTCATGTTCAATTGAACATGCTGTGTTTCAATGTCACAACAACATGATATATTTGTTAATTGATACACCGTTTATTCGGCTTGAGGTTCTCTATGTTATCCCCTACATTTGGAAGCCATAGCATACATACTGTTGTGGTGTAATGAGTTTTCTGTAACCATCACTTTGACCGCGATTGAAAGGATGTCTTTCACTTTAACATCGCGAGGTGGCACTGCTCTACTCTATAAACCGTGCTCAGGTTGGTCATCATTGGGAGGAGACCGCCTCTCCCGTGTTCAGCGATACACAATGCTGTGATTACAGGGGTAGTAGCCTACTCGGAATGTTAAAACAGTTTAGAGTAGGCCTTTATCATCGCCCTTGTTGCAGCTGTGCTGGATCTAACCTAATCGGGATATAAATGCACTGTTTTTAAATAGGCCTATACGTTTTCGGTATTCGTGATTCAATTGCATTATGGAACAAAAAGGACATCACCCATGGCGACAAAGAAGACCGTTTGCTTTCTTTGTGTTCGCATTCACGATGCTTCTTGCGGAGACATCCGGCCAGATCAAATATTCTATATTTGAAGAAATTAAAGAAGGGACCGCAGTTGGGAATATCGCTAAGGACCTCGGACTGGATCGGAACATGTTGAAACAGAGGAGATTTCGCATTGTATCGAGTGCTACCGAGCCCCTTTTCCTGGTTAATCAAAACGATGGCATTCTATATGTGAACCAGAGCATAGATCGCGAGAAAATTTGCGACCGGGTCAGTTCTTGTTTGATTAACCTCAAAAGCGTGCTAGAAAACCCTCTCGAGATCCATTATGTCGCAGTGGAAGTGTTGGATGTAAATGATCACTCGCCACTTTTTCCAGAGGAAAAGAAAACAATAGAAATTTCAGAGTCATCCTTACCAGGAGCAAGGTTCCAATTACACGCTGCCTGGGACCCAGATGGGGGGATACATTCTGTTCAACATTATATGCTCAGTGCAAATAATCATTTTAGGTTGGAGGTGAAAGATCGCGGGAAGGAGGGTAAAGTTCCTATTTTGTATTTGCAAAGCCCGCTTGACAGAGAAAAATCTAGTTTTCATAATCTATTACTTACGGCAACGGACGGTGGAAAGCCTGCCAGATCAGGGACGGTGGAAATACACATTGATGTGCTAGATGTGAACGATAATATGCCTGTTTTCACAAAAGAGGAGTATTCTGCGTCTTTGAAAGAAAACTCCCCGATTGGCACCACAGTCCTTCAAGTAAATGCCACGGATTTAGATGAAGGCTTGAATGGCGAAGTTATATATTCGTTTGGTAACGTCAAAAATAAGGTCCGAGAAGTGTTCGCCGTTGATCAGATGACAGGCGAAATAACAGTGAAAGGAAGTATAGACTATGAAATTGAGGACAGTTATGAGATTGATATTCAAGCATCTGACAGGGGAGCTGTATCATTCAGAACGGATAAAAGCGTCAGCATTCAGGTTGTGGACCTAAATGACAATGCACCAGAAATTGACGTGACCTCGCTGTCTAACACAATTTCCGAAGATTCTAGACCAGGAACCACTGTAGCATTAATAAGCATAACGGATTTAGATTCCGGAATCAACGGAAAAGTTACGAGCCTTGTAAGCGGCGATGTGCCTTTCACACTCGCACCTTCCATTCAGGACAACATGTACGCGGTGGTCACAAATTCCCCGCTGGACAGAGAGAAGCAGCCCTTCTACGACTTAACAATAGTGGCCAAAGACGCAGGGAATCCAAAATTGTCATCTGAGCTTACATTAACAATCGCTGTCTCAGACGTCAATGATAACAAACCTGAATTTTCCAGAAACCTTTATACGTTCTACCTTAATGAGAATAACGCCCAGGGGACATCATTGTTTTCCGTGACGGCGACGGATCGTGACGAAGGAGAAAACGCGCGTGTTATGTACCATATCATACGAGACGATAGCACTGACAGTAAGATAACACCAATTCTAAACATTAACCCCGAGAATGGAGATATACAGGCGCTTCAAAGTTTCGATTTTGAAAAACTGAAAATGTTCAAATTCCACGTTCTTGCCTCGGACGGGGGGATCCCACGATTGAACACCAACGTCACAGTCAACGTGTTCATTTTGGATCAGAACGACAACGCTCCAGTTATCTTGTATCCACTCAGCTCCAATGGTTCTGCTGAGGGCGTTGAGGAGACGGCGCGTAACATGAAAGCAGGCCACCTGGTGACTAAAGTGAGAGCCTATGATGCCGATGTGGGATATAACGGCTGGCTGTTGTTCTCTTTCGTGTTGGTTACGGACCACAGTCTCTTTGGTCTGGACCGCTATACTGGACGGATAAGAACACTGCGCGCATTCACAGAGACAGATGAGGCTCAACATAAACTGGTCATACTGGTCAAAGACAATGGGAACGTGTCACTCTCAGCAACAGCTACTGTGGTTGTCAAGCTGGTGGAGCCCAAAGAGGCCATTCCAGCTTCTGATGTGAAAAGTATTTCAAATGCAGACGATGAGAGCAATGTCACTTTTTATCTGATGATAACTCTGGGCTCTGTCTCTGCTCTCTTCATCGCCAGCATCATCGTGTTGGTTGTGATGCAATGCTCCAAACCAAGGGAACTTAGCGCTGCCAAATATTTACAAGAAACCAACTATGATGGAACTCTGTGTCACAGCATCCAGTACAGATCTGGAGAGAAACGCTACATGTTAGTTGGACCCAGAATGAGTATAGGATCTACTATAGTCCCGGGGAGCAATGGAAACACTCTAGTGGTCCCTGACCGGAGGAGTACATCTACAGAGGTAAGATTAGCTTCAGTCTTTAGTGTTTTACTTTTACAAGGAAAGAACGTTTTTAACATGCACATTTTAATTGATTTGTAACTTCCATATGGTTAATATATTGATGGGAGCAGTGGTGTAGTCTACGTGATACGCAGGAATACGCCGTATAGCCTACCCACTAGGAATGCTCCAGGATTTCCGTATACCCACTTAAAAACGTGGACGGATGCGTTCAATCGTTTTGTGACAGAACTTTCACTTGAGCGTTTATTTTTCGCAAATACCGGTTGGGTATAACTGCAATAGAATACTTTTAGCAGGGGAAGATATTGCCTACATTCATCATTCATAAAATTCCCCCTGCACGCTCGCGCGCTGCCCTGTCTCTGTTACGAGGCGCGAAGTTGCCCCTGCATCTCTGCATGTTAGTTCGCAAGCCAAGCCCTTGCGCTGTGATTGGCCACCCAAACAGATTGAAAATTACAATTACAATATTACAATACGAAAAGCAAACCACACTATTTCAGTGTTTTAGTTAGTTTTAAGCCTGGCCAAAAATCTACTGCTGCCACTTCGGGCGACCCTGCAGCAGCAGATGCAAGTTAGAGCTACGGAGACTAGCAACGACACAACAGAAAAGTTTGTGTGCGTGTGTGCGTGGGTGCGTGCGTGGGTGTCCAGTCCTCCCATAATAATAATAATAACAATAATACATCTCCTTGTCACTTTTAGATGAGTGTCAGACAAGGGAATTTAAAAACAGGCATCCTTGGTTAGAATGGAGGGAAAGAAAGTTAGGTAAATGTCAGCCAACATGCAGTTGGTATACACAATTGAAATTCATAAAGTTAATTACTATGCAAATGAGTATAGCTACTTCATGGTCATTTTTAAGGTGCAATAATTTCAGACTTTTACACAATTCAATTACTGTTTGGTATGTTAGATAACAACAGTTAGAGCTAAAATTAGAGCAATTGAAAGAGTGAAACATTAGTCTCCTTTCATCTCATTCTCATCTATTGGTTAGCCATGGTTGTAAACAGTTCATTAAATTATTTTGAGTAGGGTTTTACCTTGTTTACCTTCCCATAAGCGAGGCTGGGAGGGAATCATCCCAGTATACCCACTACAATAAAATAGAATACACCACTGGATGGGAGTGTGTGTTCCAAATGTGATACAAATTCAACACAGAATCCTTGACTTGTCTTGTCGCTGTCCCTGGTGCTAGAAGAGATCGCTGCCGTCCATGATGTCCAAGCGGTAGTGCGGTTCTGCTAAATGCTTGTTGATATATTACGAGGTTTGAGTGATCTACTAAATTGCTTTTCGGATATGGATCGTCGTTCATAAACCTTGGCTTCAGAAACCTCCTCCAAACTGCATTAATTGTTAAGAGGATATGCTTAAATATATTTTATCCATACCAATGTACTGTTTGAATAAGAAAAACATAAAAAGATATATTATTTATCAAGAATATTTTTTTATTATGGGAAATATATTATTTCCTATTATATCAAAATGCATGTATAAAAATAATAGTAAACATGTGATTATAAATTCAATCATTATACATTAATTATGAATATTATTATCATTATTATTATTATTATAGGCCTACAATTATGAGTCGTAGTAGCTGCACCAGTATTGTCTGAATATATACGAATCACGAGTCTCTGTTACCCAATGTTAGAATGGCGTTGCACGCTAATGATCACTGGGTGTCAGTATACGAGTACACATGTGGTTTTCGAAGTAACCCTTTGTTAGAAAGGGGTCCACCCCTCTGATGCGCCTGCACGGAAAAGAAATAGGAGCCGATGGCAATAAGGTTCAATCTGACGGTGGAAATATAATCATAACCTACAAGAGATCGAGTGGATTATTTTTTCGTTGACCTCATATATCCATGATTCACCTTTGACAGTGTTTAAACGGAAGGATTGGACCATTATGGAGAAAAATGAACACCCGGTAAGCCTCGCTTATGCCGTCGGTTTTCTCTTACTTTTGTTGAGCAATGTTTCGGCGCAGATCCGCTATTCCATAACCGAGGAAGTAAAAAAAGGAACAGTGGTTGGTAATATCGCAAAGGATTTGGGACTGGATACTAATTCATTGAAGGAGAGAGGATGTCGAATCGTGCCCGGGTCTACGGAGTCTCTGTTCCAGGTCAACCAGCACGATGGTTTATTGTATGTCAAGGAAATCATTGACAGAGAGACCGTGTGCGAACGAACCAGTCCCTGTTTGATCAATCTGAAAACTGTCCTGGAAAATCCTCTTGAGATTCATTATGTTGTTGTCGAGGTGCTAGACGTGAACGATCACTCACCCAGCTTCTCGGAGAAGGAGGCTCGTTTAGAGATTTCTGAATCCAGTCAGCCAGGACTACGGATTCAACTCCAGGCCGCTCGAGACTTGGACGTGGGTCAGTTTACAGTTCAAGAGTATAAACTGAGCCACAACGACCACTTCCGTTTAGAAATTAAAGATCGGGGAAAAGACGGGAAAATACCCGTGTTGAATCTGCTCAGACCGCTCGATAGGGAAACAAAGGCCAGTCATAGATTACTTCTTACTGCCATCGATGGAGGAAAACCCCCGAGATCAGGTTCAGTGCAAATCCTAGTTGATGTTTTAGATATAAATGATAATATGCCTGTTTTTACCAAAGAAGTTTATGCTGTTCATTTGAATGAAAATTCCCCGATGGGCACAACAGTGATACAAATAAATGCCACAGATTTAGACGAGGGATCGAACGGAGAAATCCTGTACTCTTTCGGTAATAACGTGGACAGCAAAATATTAGAGCTTTTCCGTATGGATTCAACTACAGGAGAAATTATTGTGCAGGGTTTACTAGATTTTGAAAAGGCAGAGAGCTATGACATTGACGTACAGGCTTCAGATAAGGGATTGCATCCTTTCAAGACAGACAAAAGTGTATTGGTTAATATTGTTGATTTGAACGATAATGTGCCAGAAGATAGAAGTAACCTCAGTTTCAAGGGCAGTTTCGGAAGACGCTCGAATAGGAACGACTGTTGCATTGATAAGCGTGAATGATCTAGATTCTGGTATTAATGGAAAGGTTGTTTGCTCTTTGAGTGATGATATTCCTTTCACGTTATTACCTTCTACACAGGACAAAATGTATTCGTTGGTCACAAAATCCCCTTTAGACAGAGAGAAGCAGTCAGGATACAATGTTAGAATTATGGCCAGTGACTCAGGAGTGCCAATACTATCTTCAGAAAAATATATACATATTGTAGTATCAGATGTAAACGACAATAGTCCTATATTCCCATTAAGCCATTATACATTCTATATAACTGAAAACAACAACCCAAGTGCTTCGCTTTTTTCAGTCAGAGCCTCCGACCCAGACGAAGAATCAAATTCCCTCATTTCATATCATATACCAAGAGTGGAACGGGACCATTCGTCCTTTCTTAACATCAACCATGAAAGCGGCGTTATAGTGGCCCACAAAAGCTTTGATTTTGAAACTCTGAAAACGTTTCAATTTCACGTTGTTGCCACAGACGGGGGAACTAACTCACGTAGCAGCAACGTCACTGTTCATGTGTTCATTCTGGATGACAATGACAATCCACCAGTTATCTTGCATCCGGTGAGCTCTAATGGATCTGCTGAGGGAGTAGAGGAGGTTCCTCGCAATGTTCCTGCAGGCCACCTGGTGACTAAAGTGAGAGCCTACGATGCTGATATAGGATACAACGGCTGGCTGTTATTCTCACTACAGGAAGTGAGTGACCACAGTCTCTTTGGTCTGGACCGCTATACTGGACGGATAAGAACACTGCGCTCATTCACAGAGACAGACGAGGCTCAACATAAACTGGTCATACTCGTCAAAGACAATGGGAACGTGTCACTCTCAGCAACAGCTACTGTGGTTGTCAAGCTGGTGGAGCCCAAAGAGGCCATTTCAGCTTCTGATGTGAAAAGTGTTTCAAAGGCAGAAGATGAGAGCAATGTCACTTTTTATCTGATGATAACTCTGGGCTCTGTCTCTGCTCTCTTCATCGCCAGCATCATCGTGTTGGTTGTAATGCAATGCTCCAAGCCAAGGGAACTTAGTGCTGCGAAGTATTTACAAGAAACCAACTATGACGGAACTCTGTGCCACAGCATCCAGTACAGATCTGGAGAGAAACGCTACATGTTAGTTGGACCCAGAATGAGTATAGGATCTACTATAGTCCCAGGGAGCAATGGGAACACTCTAGTGGTCCCTGACAGGAGGAGTACATCTACAGAGGTAAGATCAATGAGATATTGAATTGTTTGATTGTGTTGCTTATTTTGATAACGAGAATAATTAAAACCCGAAATGAGCATAGCATCTAATATAGCAATAATATAGGGCAGCAATGGGAATCCTCTTGTGCTTTCACAGACCAGACATAGTTCTGAAGCGCTAAGAAGATTGTTGTTGTTATCGTCAGCATATCAATTCTGCAAAACCTCAACATTTAAGACTTTTAACATTCATACGTTCATTTCGGTGCTTTGATTTTTCGTTTAGAATATTCACATAATCACAACTCTCCATGGTGCTGACAAAGGTCATCTGCTTCATATCGATATATCTACCTATCTATACATCTATAGAATTATACATAATATTTTCTATCTATCCATTTTTCTATCTATCTATAGATCTTTAGTTATGTATGTACAAGTTTCTCTTGATATTCTTGAGTTTTGAAGACTCATCCCATACCTATATACAGTTTCGAATGCCACTAACTAAAGTGCGATGAAGTAATTTTTTAAAACATATATACTACATCCTGAAAATGCCCTTAAATTGAAATGCAAGGATTTCATCAGTTAAAAATACATAATCGGCAAAATATCCAG
>OLKM01003196.1:31178-33678 GCA_900291075.1 Melanogrammus aeglefinus | reverse complement strand
TTTTTCTCCACACGTGCACGCAGGCTTACTTTTTTACAAGGACATTTTTTCGGGGGAAATGGAGCCGTAGTCTTTTCTGATAATTTGGCCGTGTATATGTGCATGCGTGCATGTGTTTTCATAGCACTACTGCGGTGTGTCGTTTTTTTATCACTGGGTTGTGTGCGTTGGTGTCGTCACACAAACAGGGTCAACGTCAGAGGATTGGGTCAGGAGGGAGGGGTGTTGCCCTTGCTCCAAGGGTCCAACGTTGTGGTTTCAGGGCAGGTTGCAGTACAGAACCAGCGCCCTGGTTCAGTCCTCCCCGATAGCGACTGCTCGCTCTGGAGCCGTATTGTGGCTTTGTTCCTCGCCAGGGGCCAAGGGGGCCCCCAACAGCGGCCTTGGTTAGCAATTAATGGGTGATGGAATGCACTCCACAAAAGTAAAGGCCGTTCATTGGCTCAAGCACGCACGCTGGTATTGACCGGCTGTTCTCGAGTCACCGCTTGTATGTTACAAATTACACTTTGTTATGTTTCGCTGTTATTGCGTAGAGTGACACACTTGTGTCATACAGTAGGGACGCGACCTGGCCGATTGATATTTTATGTGGGAAGGCTTGAGAGCCAAGGTTTCTTGGAACACGTTTGTCCATTTGTACGTCTGCTCTGCGATTGTTCGAGTTTTCGCTTGGAAAAAAAATAAAAATAATATTTATATATATATATATTATTTGTGTGCTTAAACTGACCTTGAAAATGTTTTTATCGGGATATTTTTGTTCTTTTATTCTTCATTATTCAAAATCGTTGCGAAATGAAAACAAACATACAAAACATGTGCTATTGCATTGAGGAAAACGGTGTTTGTAAATGCGCTTGTGCGTTCTTATCCAAGAGAAAGAGAGATTACAAAGTAATCTGGTTTTTTTCAACCTGTTTTAACCTGTTTCAAACAAAATGAATTCTGTCGATATTCAACTGGCGCCAAACATAGTCAAACAGGGAATCGAATGTTGAGCGTTGTACACACGAACACTCTCCCTGAATGCGACCTGGCTTTGTGTGCGACAACAAACCGTTTTTATTATCCAGATATCCGGTGCAGAGTTGCACACACACCCATTATAATGTTAGCCAGACATTATCAAGTTAAACTCCCCTTGAGTCGGCTTTGCACATTTATTATTGCACAGTTATTATGCAGGTGCCGTAGATGCAGGTACCTGAGTGTGCACGTCCGCGACTTAAGCTTGTTTTTGTCGTCACAAACACCGCTCCCGGCTATTGTAGTAAGCCGTGATTTGATTCTCGTTGCCCCTTAACATGCCGAATATTAAAATCCTTCTGGTGTTGTTTAGCAGGAATACATTTGCGCATAATATTGAAACGGTCTGGTGCGCACACACGCTTATGAAATTAGATTTATCTGCGTCCGAATGCAGACCGCAGCGCGCATAAAAGTCTTTTGAAAGTCCTTTAATGATTCGGATGTACAATTCATGGATTAGTGTTACGTTTAGCGAGGTGAGGTTTTAGTCCACGTAAACCCAAGGCTCTGCTTCAGCCCATCTCCGGACCCCATGGTTGACTGATCTCTCACCTGCTGGCCCGTCCAGTATGATGGCTCCAGTATAGAGTGGTGATTAATAGAGAGAGGGAGGAAGAAGGAAGAGGGACAGGTGTTGCCTGATTGCCTCCATGTTTTAGAAGAGAGTACTGAAGAGGAGGGTCACACTGTTTTTGTTTACAAGCATTCTCTTCATCGTCTGAAAATTAGATTTTACCCTTGGATTATATTTGTAGACACTATTAGGGAATGAATACTTGAATTATTTTTTTTGAAAGATATGTTAAATGCGTAATTTGTCTGGGTAACTCTCTCCCCCACACAGACACACACTAAAACCTACAGACAATGCCCCCCCCTCATACACACACACGCACGCACGCACGCACGCACGCACGCACGCACGCACGCACGCACGCACGCACGCACGCACGCACACACACACACACACACACACACACACACACACACACACACACACACACACACACACACACACACACACACACACACACACACACACACACACACACACACACACACACAAACATAAACACACAGGCACAAAATGTTGCAGACATGCAAACACCACCTCCCCCTCCCCTCCCCCTCTGTGCATACAAATAATACCAACCAATGACAAGCCTTGATTAATCAATCGGCTCCAACAACATTTACAGCCCGCCTCCTCCAAAGGCGTCACCTCAGGCACGCATAAATCATAAATCAGACCAATTGGGTGATTGCAAGTTGTGATAGCCTCTGCCACCACTCGACAACTCTGACAGGCCCAAATTGTATTAACACTGCGAGAGTCAGATAATGATGATAATAATAATATGTATGTTAAGCCTAGCTCATAAATATCCAAATCAATCTGTCTCCAGTGTGTGTGTGTGTGTGTGTGTGTGTGTGTGTGTGTGTGTGTGTGTGTGTGTGTGTGTGTGTG
>OLKM01003196.1:23678-26178 GCA_900291075.1 Melanogrammus aeglefinus | reverse complement strand
CTCCACTCTGCACTCTTTGCGTTTCTCTCGAGGCTCTCCATTCATATGGAAGTAGCCGGTGTCCATGCATAACAGAGAGGCGGCGGCGATATTGAAAGGAATGAATCAAAATACAGAGGTGGACATCAGAGGTCCCGGCCGAGGTAAAGGCCATCAGGGGTTAGGGTGGTTGAAAGGAAGAAGAAACATTCAGCCTAGCCAATGGCCCGGGGTGACCTCAGACATGCATATCCACGGCCACATGTGGAGGCGACACACATACACACACACACACACACACGTGCACGCACACAGGTGTGCACGTGCTGTGTTCAGCAAGCAGGCAACAAGTGTCAGTGGGACCTGGAGGAGGGTACCCCCACAATGCGTCGTTATTTCACGGCATAGTTGGCCCCGAGCCAACCTCGCCGTCTGTCTCCCCTCTCTCTCTCTCTCTCTCTCTCTCTCTCTCTCTCTCTCTCTCTCTCTCTCTCTCTCTCTCCCTCTCTCTCTCTCTCTCTCTCTCTCTCTCTCTCTCTCTCTCTCTCTCTCTCTCTCTCTCTCTCTCTCTCTCTCTCTCTCTCTCTCTCTCTCTCTCTCTCTCTCTCTCTCTCTCTCTCTCTCTCTCTCTCTCTCTCTCTCTCTCCTCCAGGCCAATCTGCTTTACATTATGCCATCATGAGCCTGCCACCCTTATGGCACATCTCTCTCTCTCTCTCTCCACCCCTCTCTCTCCCTCCCTCTCCTCCACACCCCCCCCCCCCCCCCCCCACTTGCCATGCCTCCCATTTCATTTCTCTTTTTTTCTCCAGCCCTTGCGCCCACCCTGCCACTCTGAAAGGACCAGGTGGCATCCCAGCCCCACTCTCCCCTCAGCTGCAAGTGTGGAAAACAAAAGAGAGACGCAACGCCAAGGCTGCCACGGATAAAAAAAACACAACAAAAAAAAAGCCCTCCGAAAAAACAATAGCGCGGATATAACCTCCCCGTTTTTTGTGTAAATCGCAAATCCTGAGGGAAGTCCGACTTTGGTTTTTGTTCCTGTATCCGTTGCGGCGACGTTGTTATTGTTGTTGTTTGTGGTTTCCCATGGTTTTTTTTTCCGTCCTCGGAATAGGCTGTTATTGTTGTTGTTATTGTTGTTGTTGTTGTTGTTGAAGTTGTTTGAGCAGAAGAAGACAGAGTTGTACTAATCCAAACCCCGGACGCTGGAACTTTTTTTCCTCTTTGCTTTTTTGGATTGCGTTGAAGTTCGGGACCCTGGTACGTCTCGCGTGCTTTACACACACACACACACACACACACACACACACACACACACACACACACACACACACACACACACACACACACACACACACACACACACACACACACACACACACACACACACACACACACACACACACACACACACACACACACACACACACACAAATACACACACACACACACTTCATAAACACATGGCAACACGCACACACACAGAGGTAGAGGCTCCGGAGTGGTCCATCCAGAGCTCTGCTCAGCACAGCCTTCGCCTACTGCCTGCAAAGATCTGGGACTAGCACGGGCTGTACCACACACACACACAGACCCACACACACACACAAACTCACACACACACACACTCACACGCAAGCTGGATCTAATACGCCCCTCGCGCCCGCTGGTCGTTTGAGGCAGAGGGAAAGTGAATAATCAATTAAGTATTGATTTTCTCGTAAGATTTTGTAAATTTCAACGCCAAAGACAAAGGAGGGTCGCTTGAGAAGAGCCGCCGCCGCCGCCGCCGCCACGAGAGAACGGGGGAGAGAGAGCAAGAGTGAGAGACACCGCCGATTAGCCAATAAACATGAGCGGGAGAATAAACGAAGGCAGAACGAAGGAGGAACGAAGCAACCCCGCTTTCCCTCGCCGCCGCGAGCTCGCTCTCTCTGGCGCTCTCTGCCTCTCTGTTTGGTTTTTATCCTCATTGCGGACGAAATAATGCGGGATTGTTGTGGCTAAAGACAATGGTTTCCCATGGAGCGAGCGAAGGATGGCGAACCAGGCGAGGTTAGAACGCGATAATCACGAGAGAGGAGAACGAAGAGAGAGGAGAGAGAGAGAAGGCGAGAGAGAGGTAGAGAGAAGAGAGAGAGTAGAGAGAGAGAAGGAGAGGAGTAGAGAGAGAGAGAGAGAGAAGAGAGCAGGAGAGTAGATGGATGAGAGTATGAGTTGAGAGAGAGGACGATGAGGAGGAGAGGGGAAGAGAAGAGGAGAGGGAGAGAGAGAGAGAGGACAAGATAGTACTAATGCTAATTAGCGTCGCGTCTGCAACGGCGGCACCTGAATCAGTATGCGTACTATCAACTTCGAGCGGTCTGGCATTTTTTTTTCATTTATTTTTTCTATGCGATTCAGACATGGCAAGTCCGCTTGCCCTGCAGAAGAATAAGGGCTATTATCTCGCAGACATGGAGACGCGGTGTGTTGTGTGGTGTTGCGGTGGTGTGTGTTGTGTGTAAAGGGGTTGGGG
>OLKM01003196.1:15000-23282 GCA_900291075.1 Melanogrammus aeglefinus | reverse complement strand
GGGGAGGAGCTGGCCCGGCCCGGATCATAATTACCTTCAGGAATACCGGATCGCGCAATCCAGCCCAGGAAGAAAGAGAGGATAAAGAATAAAGGGACATGCAAAGACGGCAAAAGGAGAAGGATAGGAGAAGAAGAAGAGCGAGGTGGAAACGAGGCACGGAGATATGCAGAGGCGCTAATGATATTGGCTGCGTGGCGCGTGTGTCATCTGCATGATGACAACGGCCAATTAAAATGAACCATTGACGCTCCATAGCACCATAGATAAGCAATGAGAGAGAGAGAGAGAGAGAGAGAGAGAGAGAGAGAGAGAGAGAGAGAGAGAGAGAGAGAGAGAGAGAGAGAGAGAGAGAGAGAGAGAGAGAGAGAGAGAGAGAGAGAGAGAGAGAGAGGTAGAGAAAAGGGGTTGGGCAAACCGGGGAAAGAGCAAAGAGGAAGAGGAAGCGTAAAAAGAAAAAGAATAACAAAAAAAAAGGAAATGCCTGTTTCCCTTTGTTCTTAATTTGCCGCCGAGGTCTCCGGATCCCGCTTCCTCCCCGCGCGCGTGGATGTACAATAACGACGCGCATGTTAAGCGGGCGAGAAGAAGAGGAAAAAAATGTGATTAACCATCCGCTGTTGTTCCACCAGCCCCGCCACCCACCCCCCAAAATGGATTAAAAGGCCAAAGCAGAGCAGTCTTATTCCTCCACACTGGATTCCTCTGGGGTTGGTGGTGGTGGTAAGGATGGCGGCGGTGGTGGTGGTGGTGGTGGTGTTGGTGGTGGTGGTGTTGGTGGTGGTGGTGGTGGTGGCGGTGGTGGTAAGATCCCAGTCCTTCCATCGCCAGTCGCTCATCTTGGGAACCAACATCCCCGGTGCCAGCCTGCAGCTCTGGTCGCCAACTCCCCCGTACCCCCGTACCCCCGTACCCCACCCCCCAACCCCCAATCTCAAAATCAATTAAAACCCACCAACACACACACACACACACACACAGACACACTTCCCCGAGACGCGTGCGGCACCCCGGCACGCACGCAGAAAGGCAGG
This sequence comes from Melanogrammus aeglefinus, assembly GCA_900291075.1. NCBI lineage: Eukaryota > Metazoa > Chordata > Actinopteri > Gadiformes > Gadidae > Melanogrammus > Melanogrammus aeglefinus. Next base: position 22,248 of record OLKM01003196.1, on the reverse strand, counting down.
CAGGCAGGCAGGCAGGCAGGCAGGCAGGCAGGCAGGCAGGCAGGCAGGCACGCGCCAGCCCGGCTGCCTGCGAGTGGCGCCGGTTGTTCACCCGTTTTTCCCCTCATCACACAACAAAATGCCTGCCTGTCGCCACTTTGCATATTCGCATGCTGCCCCGCCTGCCACCAGCCCACTAAACAGCCGTATGCAAAGCAGCCCCCCCCCCCACTCACATAGTGATGAGGGGAACACTGTGGGAACCAGAGGGGTGGGTGGTAGAGGGGGAGACGGGGGAGACGACGAGACGGCCGGGCACGCGTGTGTGTCTAAGTGTGTGTGTGTGTGTGTGTGTGTGTGGTGTGGGGGGGGGTGGGGGAGATGGCAGGGGGTGGGCTTAAGAGGGTGGGGGAGGGGGGGGGGGGGAGGTCACAAGGGAGCTTGTTGGCACTTAAAAAAGGGGCACGTGCTCAGTGATACCGCTCCTCCCCTGCGCCATGACGGGGAGGGGGAGGAGGGGGAGAGTGGGAGAGGCGGGAGGTCGGCGTGTGGAAAAAATGGGGGCTGGGTGGCGCGGGCGTGTAAAAGGGGGAGGGAAGGGAGGAGGAGGATCTGTTGGCACTAAGAGGCGAGTGCGGGGGTGTGCCTGTTTCGGGGAGAGAGGGAGGAGGGAGGAAGGGGGATGGGGTGAGGTACGACATGGGTGGGCGTGGACGGGGAGGAGGGATGCCCGGCGTTGGGGGGAGGGAGAGGCTGGGGCGTCGAGGGAGGGAGGGAGGAGGTGAGAGTATGAAAAAACAGTCGCTTGTCAATAGGGGCGTAGTGTGGGGTAGTGTGGGGTACGGGGAGGCAGGGGGGGGTGCGGGGGTACAACTCAGCACAGGGGGGACACCTGCACAGAGGAGACATGCATGCACAGGCATACATGTGTTTAGGAAACACCACACCAGCACACAGACAACATCACACACACACACACACACACACACACACACACACACACACACACACACACACACACACACACACACACACACACACACACACAGATCCTGACACAGATCTCAGGGGACCGTGCCAGGGGGTGTGTCTTGCCAGCCGTGTGACGAAACACAAGGAACTCCCCCATCGCTCTCCCCCCCTCCCCCTCCACCCCACCCCACCCACGCCCCCCCCCCGCCCTCTCCCCCACGTGGTCCTCTGACGCTACTCGGGGAGAACCTTGGCGGTGTGCACGTACACATGCACACGCATACCCACACCACACACACACACACACACACGTACACACAGGCACACAGAGACGATGTGAATATGCAGAGCAAACAAGGCACAACGCCAAATAGTTACTCAGAGCTTTGCCTGGTAAAGGCTCTGGTTCTGGAAACAGGCATATACAAACACACACGACTGTGTTAACACAAAGGATTAGCCTGTTCTCTCCTCATGCGTTTAGTTGATATAACATGCCACTGTTTTGTGTCAAACTGAGTTTCCTTCAATTTATCAATGATAATAGTGTGTCCTAGATTTCTAAGGATTTATATATACAATGTACTGTAGATATATATGATTGTTTTTACAATGGTCCTGATTAGTCCAATAAAACCAGAAATATCTTTGTATTTACTCTGAAACAATACGCTTCCTGTTGTGTTTTTCATGTTATGTTGCTTAATGGATGACTTCATCGTTCGTGTTTCTGCACCTAAACAACAACAAAACAAAACAAACATACCCTACTCTGTAAATCTTCCATCCAAGTTTATCCTTCAATACTAGTGACCAAACCTTAATAAGAAAGCTGATCTCAAAGCTGTCATTGTAATTCACCAACCCAAACACCACACACAGCCATTGTGTGTATCGTTACCGTTCCTCAACTTGGACTCCACCGTGACCTTGTTCAGACGAACGCTGAGCGACTCTGACTCCTGTCGAGGGGCACGGCTTCATTTGCCCTAAAGTGGCGGCGGGGGCAGAGTCAATTTGATTATGTTCACATCGGCTTCTAGTAGTTTCACATGTTCTGTTTGAGATGCAAACCTATAGCTTTCAGCCTGACTAAGTGAATCATCAGAGGCAGTATCAAATTACCCCCAACAAAGACCAAAGGTTGTTTAAAGGCCTTTTAGTCAACCACGCTTGCACGACAGCTAATTTACAGCAGACTCATTAGGCCCGACATTAAACGCAATTTCCTGCTGACAAATTTCATTTTGGCCCAAAAAAAGGGAAAAAGAAAGAAATCATTACCGTGGCAATAATAAACAAGCTTATACAGTAGTGGCTAATGGCAATTTAAATAACCCTAATGTTGTTAGCAGCGTCCCAACAATAGGAATGGGTGTGTGTGAGTGTGTGTGTGTGTGTGTGTGTGTGTGTGTGTGTGTGTGTGTGTGTGTGTGTTGTGTGTTGTGGTGTGTGTGTGTGTGTGTGTGTGTGTGTGGGGGGGGGGGGGGGGTTGGCTTAGAGCTATCCTCTGTGTAAGACAGATGTGGAACGTGACGTGCGTCCTGATTATTTTGGGAACATTTGCTTCATTTTTTCCCCCTCTAAAGCTGTATCTGGAGTCAAGACTATGACAGCAGAGAATATAATGTTTTATAACTGTCAGAGAACATAGTGGCACGTAGCCTGGGGTCGCTGTGCTGAACAATAAACCATAATTTGATAGATGAGAAATTACAGCAGTCCATCTAGCATCGCTAGTCCTCTAACCTCGGGCAGGGCAACACAGTGCCACATGATGTGTTGCATTTTCCAGAGAGCGAGAAATGAAGGGATTGTTTTTATACGTCCTCTCTTTCGTGTTTGTGCTCTGAAGGTTTTTCCAGAATAAACTATCTCATTTGGACTCGGAGGTTATTGCCCTCGTAAAATTCACCGAACGTCTTCCCACTGCCAATTAGGGCGGGAAAAAGTACAAACCCTGTATACCGTGTTATTATTATTTACTCCTATTTACCGTGAAAGACGCTTTCATCCTCAGCCACTTACAGCGGATGCAGATACATGTTATCATGGCGCAATTAGGGGTCAGGCATCATTTTCAAGGGGAGCCTGGCAAACAGGCCATTCCATCGGGGGGTTCGAATGCGGTAGCTTTTCGGGCTGTAAGTCAAACAGCGTAACCACTACAGCATCATGCACTATAGCACTCATATCGCTGCTATCTCCCTCAAGTGCTAAAGTCGCTGTTGTTGGTGTCCACATTCCCCGATACCTACAACACATACCCGATTCTGTCACGCCGTCAAAAGTGTTTTTTTTTTTTGCTAGTGAGCGGGTGGCAGAGAAGGAATGCGTTTTCTTTGACACGGTGGTAGTATTTTAGTCCATCCGCTGTCCATTAGCACCCACGCCGCGTGCACACTTTCGCCGGGTGCGTCCTATCGTTTGTGTCAGGCGCACGGGAGCAGATTTGAGTCGACTGCCACGGTCAGCTGGAGACAGCCACATAATAGCAGGAGGGGAAGCTGCTGCTCTAGGAGAAAACCTTTGGGTCAGGTGGTTATAGGATGCATAAGAAGTAAATGTTTAATCACAAAATAATATATATATATATATATATATATATATATATATATATATATATATATATATATATATATATATATATATATATATATATATATATACTGTATATATATAGCGAATCGCATTGTGCCAATAGCTGCAGGGTGATCTACTGCTCGGGTCTGGATATTGCGCCTACTGTTTGTTTAATGGAGGAAGGGCCTCCTCCTTTGATAATCGTCCTCTCAATGAAGCAACCCCCCCCACAGTCTCATCATTATGAAGAACACACACAGAGGTGTGTTGAGGCCCCCCTGGAAAGATTTTTTTTTTTTTTTTTTTTTTACTTTTTTTTTTGTTGTCATATTTCGGCGACGTTAGCGGATAGCCGAGCGGCTAATCCCCTGTCCTTTGTTGTGAGCGTCGTCTATGTTAGACAACACCGCAATGAAGTCAACACTGGAGGCCCCACTCCCCCCAACCCCCCCTTCCTCTCACACTCACAAACACACAACTCACACACACACATAAATACACAAACGCACACACAGCCCTCTTTCTTTTTCAGTCACTGAGGCTCACATCCTCAGAAGGTTGTGATGTCACGTGACATGAACGTCCCCGCCTTTGTCATTCACAGTCATTTTACGATATTGGCATGAAACCTTATATCCATCCCGTTCCTATTCAAGAACTCACCCTTCTTGTTTCGTTCTTTCTTTCTTTTCTTTTTTAACAAGAACGATAGTTGCCTAAGAGATTTTTTTTTTAATTTATGACTCCTTTTTTTTTTCCTTTGTTCTGGTCACTGGGCGCGAGCGATGTTTATTAGATTAAAAGTCAGTCACTGCGACTTGGATCGGGAAGGAAAAGAGAATGCAAAACACAATGGAGACGCGCATAACACAAGCCCTGCCACGCCGCACTCTGCCGGTCTTTTTATTACAAATTGAGACCAAATTGCTTTGGAAGGCAGGAGGGAGCGAGAGAATGAGGGAGAGAGAGAGAGAGAGAGAGAGAGAGAGAGAGAGAGAGAGAGAGAGAGAGAGAGAGAGAGAGAGAGAGAGAGAGAGAGAGAGAGAGAGAGAGAGAGAGAGAGAGAGAGAGAGAGAGAGAGAGAGAGAGAGAGAGAGAGAGAGAGAGAGAGAGAGAGAGAGAGAGAGAGAGAGAGAGAGAGAGAGAGAGAGAGACAGAGAGAGAGAGAGAGAGAGAGAGAGAGAGAGAGAGAGAGAGAGAGAGAGAGAAACATAGTGAGGGAGAAGTGGAGGGAGAGAGATAGACAGAGAGAGAGAGGGTGAGGGAGAAAGCGAGGGAGTGAATGGAAGAGACAGAGAGGGAGAGAGAGAGAGAAGAGAGAGAGAGAGAGAGAGAGGAGAGAGAGAGAGAGAGAGAGAGAGAGAGAGGGAGAGAGAGAGAGGGGGAGAGAGCGAGAGAGAGAGAGAGAGAGAGAGACGGCGAGACAGAGAGAGGGGGAGAGAGGGGGAGAGAGCGAGAGAGAGAGAGAGAGAGAGACGGCGAGACAGAGAGAGGGGGAGAGAGGGGGAGAGAGCGAGAGAGCGAGAGAGAGAGGGAAGAAGGTGGGACTGAACAGATTTGCCGATGATTTAAAGCAGCAGTATGTAGTACGGCGTTTATGATCAGAACACACGTCTACGTCCGACAATTAACGTGACTCTGGTCGGTTTTACGGCCCGTCTCAAGCGGGGCGGTACATTTCATGACGATGAGAGAAGAAAGACAGTGCATAAATAAGGACCTACATATTTGAAATCCATAAAGGGGGTTACCGAATGGCTTATAAAAGGGATGGGCAGGACCAGAGACTTCCTCCTCAAGGGTTGCGTCAAGTTTTCAAAGACAACAGAGACAACAGAGACACGTGTTCAAAGCTCTACCTTGCGTGTCTTTTTTGTGTGAACATACTTACATATTACAGTGTTTCTTTCTACACAATTGAAAACGGTGCGGTTTGAAAAAATGAACAAAAATAGAAATTATATTCTATTTGCCGCTCCGATTACCCCTTTAGGGGCATGTTCGTTCTTCCCAGTGTTGTGCAGTCAAAGCTTGTATTTGTAGCTGAACCCATAGGATCCTACCACCTCCGCATGCATTCATCCACACATCCATCCATCTTTACATTCTTACTCTCCCATTATTCCGACACCTGTTATTCCCATTATTCCGACACATTTCACATCATAACCTTCCACATAACAGACCTTTTAGGAAGGCGCGGATTCTTCCTTCAAGGGTCTGTTATGTTGGAAGGTCAGAGCATAATAGAAAATACTTTTACCATATCACGCTTAACGACATTTTTCAAATGTATAGGGATGAAACAAAACTGAATACCATAGGATCAATCGGTTTGATACTTTAACTGTAAGAGCCAATAGCGCCATGTAAAGCCACCAGGTCATGTCCATGATCATTAGCGTAGGGTCAGAGTTTCTGGTCTTTTCTTCGTTCAAGTTGTCCTAATTGTCACAATGATAGACTGTCTTTCATGCAAGGTTTTAAAATGAATTTACAAATCCTGTTATTCGGAGAAAAATTCAATGCAACTGCAGTGTTGTAGCATGAAATAATTGCGCCATGATGTCTGTTCTTAATCTGGGGGAAAAACATCCCGAAAAATCATTAGCCAACAGCCAACTCGATAGACGGATTGATGGTGTGCGCTTGCATCACCATTACACTAAACATACATGTAGCTCCTCATAATTACCCTTCTCTTTAATGGGCAGCGGTAGGTTTGCCACCGAGAATAAAACATCAGGCAATCAACACTCCTGATCTGTCTCCCTCTCTCTCTCTCTCTCTCTCTCTCTCTCTCTCTCTCTCTCTCTCTCTCTCTCTCTCTCTCTCTCTCGCTCTCTCCTCTCTCTCTCTCTCTCTCTCTCTCTCTCTCTCTCTCTCTCTCTCTCTCTCTCTCTCTCTCTCTCTCTCTCTCTCTCTCTCTCTCTCTCTCTCTCTCTCTCTCTCTCTCTCTCTCTCTCTCTCTCTCTCTCTCTCTCTCTCTCTCTCTCTCTCTCTCTCTCTCTCTCTCTCGCTCTCTCACTCCCTATAGTCTATAGCTCTCACTCCCACTAAGCGTCAGGCAGAGCATCACCCACCTTTCATCAGGCCAGAACATTGATCCCCCTCCCTGTCGGGGGTCCTTTCAGCGGGCCGATCTAATGTTGTCATTATGTATCCAGCAACGGTCCCCGTGGTTGATGACTGCATGATTACCATCTCATTAAGAGGCAGGCTTGCGCAGTGGGAGGGAAGGACCTGTCTTTACTTAGAGGGGCTCATCACAGCATGGAAATGCTACATGATGCAGACCTGTTAAATATATCATGCATGTATGTGTGTGTGTGTGTCGCACAGGGGTTTTTTATTAGGGGTGGAAGCTAATGAGGAAAAAGTTATTTATTTATTTTTTACTGATTTTTTTACTGAATATCTACTGATTATGTTCTTTGTTGTTGTTTTGGATCTCTTTTGAAGGGGGGCTGGGGGTGAGCTCAAAGGTTACATGTGTTTTAATATGTGTATTGGGTGTATTGTTTGCATGGGTATAAATACTTTTTTCCTCAGCGGGGTAATGCATCATTTAGAGACGGGGAAGATGGAGAAGACATCAGAGGAAATATAACTAAGTGATCAATCATGCACAATTTCATGCATACATCTCTTGAACAACAGACAAAAAAAACGAATGCATTTATATTTGTAACCAGTTTTCTAACCAGTTTAAAG
>OLKM01003196.1:0-10000 GCA_900291075.1 Melanogrammus aeglefinus | reverse complement strand
CCCATAAACCAACACGTTTGTTCACCCCAAATTGGTAATGTACCAGCGGTGAATGGTTTTAATTCTTTTTCCACGGCGATGAGGAGTGTCACAGTTCCCTCACCCTAACAGGTGTGCGCCCGTGTTCTGACAGTGATCCTTTTTAATCTGCTAATGCGAGAGGGAGGAATGATCCCACATCTGGAAGTTCTACCGCTCTGTAATTGCAGCTCCGCCGGTCGAACGGTCATCCCCCCACCGGGGCCATTTTTCTCTCTCTCTCTCTCTCTCTCTCAGAACAGGAATAGCCTGTGTTCCAGGGCCCGGCAGTAAGGCAGACAGACGTGATAACATTTAGAGGGGATGAAATTTGTGTTAATTTCAGACGACTTAGCCTTCCGAAGCAATTTGGACGTGGCCATGTTTGTTGACGCTGCTTTTAATGTGACAGCCCTGACATGTGTTTCCACAACAGATGGATTCATGTTGTTCTTTTTTTTCTTTCAATCTTTCTCTCTCTCTCTGTTTAACTTTGCGTTGATTCTCTCCCCTGTCTTTACTTCTCCCCCCCCCCGCCCTCTCTCTCCCCTCCTACCACACCCAAGCACACTGGGTTCCATCTAGACAGGTGCTTCCTGTCCGGAATGTGATGTGAAATCAAACACTATTCCAGATGTGAAAAAATGTGTGTGCGTGGGTATGTGTGTGTGTGCGTGTGCATGCGTGTGTGTCTGAGGGTCTGTGGGTCATCATTTCATCAAAGGTAAAAAAATAAGTAAGCAAGCAAGGGGAAAAGGAGAGCGGGAGGAACTGAGGGTGGGACTGAGACACAGACAAAGAGAGACAGACGGGGGTAATAAAGAGAACAACCATGAAAATGTCACCAATGTGCAGCTCCACACATTTTACATGTTAACTTTCCTTGAACCCGTCGCTTAATTCAAACGCTAAGCTTGGAAGAACCAAAAACTGCTGTGTGTTGTGCATGCACGGTCCGTCCTGTACCCTTGAACACAAATTGATGTTCGTTATTAATGTTAAACCTAAACTTTGAACGCTTACAGATGGAAAGAGATGAATGCATTGCATGCATAGTGCAGAAGCTTTACTCTTTTACTCTTCCTTCACGTTTCAGCGTTAACCTTCCACACGCACAACCTTTCGTGCAAAGTGTTTAGTGTATATTTCCGAGATATACATTTTTGTTCCTCTTCACTTCTTGGTCTTTTTGTTTAATTGTTTGTGTTTTAATGCCACGCCGATCCAGATGACATCAACACACGTCTTTCAAAGGGCCATTCCATATTTTTGCGCAAAAGACATGCTTTTCATATTCCATCGCCTTTTCACTCCAGTCCCGCAGATTAAAGGGGTTCCACGGATAGGGCAGAAGAGAGCAGCCTTCAGATCATCTGGAATGTCCTCTGAATGAGGACGAGTGAGAGGGAGAAAGAAAAGAAATAAAGAGAGAGAGATAGAGAGGAACAGAAAGGTCATGAGTGATGGATGCTTTGTGCTTCTCTGTCATTCCCAATTACTGAACTTTGTCTTTTAAAGCCGTGCTCAGATGCATTTCTCATTTCTGCCTCTCCTGACTGATGAAGAGCAGACTGTGACTCGGGGCGCTGTGTGTTTTAAACATCGCTCTACTAGTCAAAAACATTCACTTTGGGTTTTGGATACAATGAATCGTGGCAACCGTCCCATGTTCCAAAGAGTAATTTCACTGAATGTTTCTCTGCGTTTTTCGTTTCTTTGCTTTCAATTCCCTTTTTTCATCGTATCTTAAACAAGGTAACATAGTTAACATGTGCAAGAGTTCGATAGGGTTATCGTCGTTAAATATTTGAAGATATTTATTTGTATATCGACAAAGTGATTGTTTGAAGTCATTGTTACGATCTTCCCCTTATGGCCGGCTCAGACTACACGATTCTCAGACATCCCTCCACGATTTAACATGTCACACTATACGATCCCAGAGCCAGGAAATCGGGCGTTGTCTCGTCGGAAGACTGGCCACACTGGGGGCGTGATTCCCTCATGATAGCTACGTCATGCGATTCCCCAAAAAATTCTGACATGCTAAACTTTTCATCGTGGGGCTTTCGAACGTCGCAGACGAAAACATCGCAGATCGCAAGCATGTCACATTACAAGACCTCGTCTCGTCGCCGACCTGTCAAAAATCGTGTACGATTCGCAAATTTGTCTGCGACGAAAGAATCGGGGCAAAATCGGGCTGAAATCGTGTAGTCTGAGCCGGCCATTAGGTTCAACCCTTAGACCTAAAATCAAGCCCTAATCAAGCCCTAAACTAGTACGCCTTTAACGGGGAAGGACCCTAAAACCATGGCCCTTTTCTTAATCTGCGTTCTGAAATGTACTTGTGTCCTTGTGGTCTTTTGAAACGTCATCAGTTGCATCCCAAGCAACTGTTCCGTTCAAAAGTCTGCATCTAGCCAGGTGCACTCCAAATGCCAGGACATGTTCTTGCTTGTGCATGCATCAGTAGGTGACCTGTGTGGACTTTGGAACGGCAACTGTCCCAGAATGCATTTTGGCAGCAACCAGTGGCACTAGGTCCTGCTGTCCTCCAGTCCTCGTAAGTTTCAACCGTTCCCAAGTTGACAACTGCCTGAACCCAATAAAAAACACCTGGACAGCTCAGGTGCACCTCGTTTCGCTAACGACGTGATGGCCCAATGCACAAATGAAACTCAGAAGACCCTAACTTAAATAGCCCAGGGACCGTATTGATGTGAGTTTAATTTTGAAACTAATTCATACGTAATATGATTTCCATAAAAAGGAAAAGTGTTTATTGGTATTATACTTAAAGTGAATAATTTCGTAATATAATTTACTTCAAAAGACGTAATGAAAAGATTTACAGATGACATATTCACTGCAGTTTTAAGTGTATTAAAAAAATAAACATAATGTGACACATTCATCCGATTTCTGGGGATGTTCGTAAAACTTTTGCTTTCTTTTGCGTCAAAGTTGATGTTGAGTTAGATATTGTCATAGTATACACTCTGGGCCATCTTACAAACCATGATCACATTGATGCTTAAACACAATATTAGGTCCCCTACAAACACAGAGAAACAGAGAGGGGGACAAGTAAGTGAACTGAACAGAGAAAGAGAAAGTCAACCGGGGAGAGAAAGTGAACTGAATCAAGAGGGTTAGACATTTCCACTTCCACACACACTCCCCAAACACCTCCATCAATCAACTCCCTACCACCCCCAACTTTATTAAAATCTTTTCCTGTTAATACATCGACTCGTTGCTCGTGAACGCCCTCCTAAGTGTTGCGAGCGAGCGGTGATGGCGGTGGACTGTGAGGTCCGGCCGGGGCAGTTTTACGAGACGCGCAGTGCTGATATATGACTCACCGGGACTCCATTAAAAAACCTTAGACCTGCCGCCATTTGGGGAAAATGGAGGTCACTCATGCTGGGGTCATGTGAGATCTATAAAATCAAACTTTTCCTTAATATCTGGTCATATATCACCTGTTTTTCTTTTCTGTTTTGTGAGAAAAAAAACACCCATTCTTTTATCTGCGGGTGGGTTATCATTATGGTCATCTGTGTCGAGGTCGGCCATTTTTAGTAGGAAAGGTTGTGCGAGGGGTCTGAGAGGAGGGGACATTTTGATAAATGCGCCTTATCACATTTGCAGAGGTGAGCATGAGGGTGTGTGTTAGAAATATAGAACACGTGTAGGTGTGGGTGTGTGTACACGTATGTGTACATGTGTGCTTGCCGGTGTGGGTATGGGAGGCAATTTTGAGTTATAACGCTCTCTCTCTCTTTCTCTCTCTCTCTCTCCCTCTCCCTCTTCCTCTCCCTCTCCCTCTCTCTCTCTCTCTCTCTCTCTCTCTCTCTCTCTCTCTCTCTCTCTCTAGCGCTCTCTCACTCTCTCTCTAGTGCTCTCTCTCTCTCCCTCTCTCTCTCTCTCTCTCTCTCTCTCTCTCTCTCTCTCTCTCTCTCTCTCTCTCTCTCTCTCTCTCTCTCTCTCTCTAGCGCTCTCTCTCTCTCTCTCTCTCTCTAGCGCTCTCTCTCTCTCTCTCTTCTCTCTCTCTCTCTCTCTCTCTCTCTCTCTCTCTCTCTCTCTCTCTCTCTCTCTCTCTCTCTCTCTCCCTCGCCACCACTCCCCACACCAGTCTGTCTCTCTCCAAGTGTCTCACCATTTCACATTTTGCCTGTCTCTTCAGGCCCTCTAATTAGTGTGACTATGCTTTCTCTCTCACTCACCTCCCACACGCGATTCCTTTCCCCCCTTTTTCATTTTCTCATCTCTTCCACTCACTCTCAATCTCTCACTCCCTCAAACTCATTGTCAAACCCGGCAAAACTATCTCAAACTCCCATTTCTGCTCCTCCCCCTCTGCACCCCCTCAGCCATCTTGCTCTCTTTCAATCCACACTTTCTTAGATCGCTTTGTCTCCCTCTCCCTCATTTTCTTTCCCTCTCTCTTGAGCAATACACCTTTTTTTTTTGTCTTGCCATCTTCCCTTTAGTTGTGTGTGTGTGTGTGTGTGTGTGTGTGTGTGTGTGTGTGTGTGTGTGTGTGTGTGTGTGTGTGTGTGTGTGTGTGTGTGTGTGTGTGTGTGTGTGTGTGTGTGTGTGTGTGTGTGTGTGTGTGTGTGTGTGTGTGTGTGTGAGTGTATGTGTGTGCTGTCACATGTTTGGGCCAATGTGTGTGTGTGTGTGTGTGTGTGTGTGTGTGTGTGTGTGTGTGTGTGTGTGTGTGTGTGTGTGTGTGTGTGTGAGTGTATGTGTGTGCTGTCACATGTTTGGGCCAATGTGTGTGTGTGTGTGTGTTTGTGTGTGTGTGTGTGTCATATTTGTGCATTTGTTTGTGTATGAGTGTGTGTGTGCGCGTTTGTCCGTTCATTTGTGCATTCATTCCTGCGAGCGCGCACGTGTGTGTGTGTTTGTGTGTGTGTGTGTGTGTGTGTGTGTGTGTGTGTGTGCGTGTCTGTTTGGGAGCGTGCGTGCGTGTACTTGTAGCTCGTCGAATATGTGTGTGTGTGTGTGTGTGTGCGTGCATGATCTACAGTCCACTTGTATGAGTGTGTGTATCAGCATGTGTGTGTGTGTGCGCGTATATATGTCTGCACACATACATTGATGTGTGTGTGGTGTGTATTTCAGCACTGTCTCCTCTCTCAGTCCTCGATCCCCAGGGCAGCATTTCCAGGCCTTCATTTGTTTGAGGGCTTTTTTCTAATCTGGGGGACTGGGGAGAATCTCCATCCAGTGTGTCCTCGTCGTCAATCATCCCCACAGCGGAGCGCCGGGCCGGGGCCACAAGAGAGGGGCGCTTGAGGGTCAGAGGTGGGGGTAACCAGGCGCAGGGTAAGGTATTGCTGGTCTTGGTTGGGTGACGCGTGATTAGTTTCGTACGTGATTAGTTTGCATTTCCGTCTCGACGGCGTGATTAGTTTTCCGTCCTGTCCCTCTGCCGCTTCCCCGGCCAGCGAATGAGATAGCGGGGCCATATCATTCTTGATATCTCTCCCTCTCGTTTGCCCACTGCACACCTCGTCCACTCACTCACTCCCATGCCCCCCCCCATCTGTCTCTCTCTCTCTCTCTCTCTCTCTCTCTCTCTCTCCTCTTCGTCTCTCTCTCTCTCTCTTGCTCGCTCTCTCTCTCCTGTCTTTCCTTTTACTTTTACCCTTTCCCGGCCCCCCGACCATGTCCCACCTTTCAGAGGATGGGGGGGCTTACCTTTTTATTGTATTATCTTTTTTCTACACTTCTCTCCCCTTCTCTCTGCATGACGCCCTCCCCTATATGCAGCTGGCAAATCCTTAATGCCAGCCTTTGCAGTATCTCCAGTCAATCTGTGTGTCCGTCAGCCTGTCCGTGTGTCTGTCTGTCTGTCTGTCAGCCTGTCAGCGGGGTGTGTTTCATCCCGTCCCTGTGTCCATATGACGGTGTGACCTCTGTCTCAACGGTGGGTCCCCCCCTTTGTGTGTGTGTGTGTGTGTGTGTGTGTGTGTGTGTGTGTGTGTGTGTGTGTGTGTGTGTGTGTGTGTGTGTGTGTGTGTGTGTGTGTGTGTGTGTGTGTGTGTGTGTGTGTGTGTGTGCGGACAAATGAGGGTGACCTTTTATTGTGAATAAAAAAATAATAATAAAAAAGAAAGAGAGGCACCTACAGAGGGAGATGAAACGTCTGCAAACGTTTAAATTAACAAACAGAGATGAGGGGAAGAGTTTAGATGTGGGCAGCTTCAAACGGACCGGAAGGGAAAGTCAGAGTGGGAGGGAGGGGGAGAGAGAGAGAGAGAGAGAGAGAGAGAGAGAGAGAGAGAGAGAGAGAGAGAGAGAGAGAGCGAGAGAGAGAGAGAAGGAGAGAGAGAGAGAGAGAGAGAGAGAGAGAGAGAGAGAGAGAGAGAGAGAGAGAGAGAGAGAGAGAGAGAGAGAGAGAGAGAGAGAGAGGGAGAGCGAGAGGGACGGGGGGTGATGGAAAGTTTTTGAAGTTCCCCGTAATTATAGAACAGTGTCTGCGTCAGGAAACTAGCATGACCACTATTCAATAACAAAAGTCCTCCCCCTGCGGCCCACCCACCCGCCCCCCAGCCATCCGCACGCTGCGGGGGCTATTGATGGAGCGCGGTGCAACGCTGGAGACCCTCGCGTACCACCTCTTGAACACACCGCCGGACCGAGCCGCATGGGTGCATGAATTATAAATGGCATTGACAGTGGAGGCCATAACAGTAGACGGAGTATGATTGCACATGAAGGTCCATTCTGATTTTGATTATTATTTTTTTTTATTCTGGGGGGGGGTTGATAAAAGGCCAGCGGGTCGCCGCTGAATATTCTAAAAGGGCACGCGGGCGGAGATGGGCGCGATGGCGGGCTTTGATTTCTGACTAATAGCCACTTCAAACACGTTTAGCCGGTCAGGGGACGAGGTGTGTGTGTGTGTGTGTGTGTGTGTGTGTGTGTGTGTGTGTGTGTGTGTGTGTGTGTGTGTGTGTGTGTGTGTGTGTGTGGTGTGTGTGTGTGTGTGTGTGTGTGTGTGTGGGGGGCGATAGGACAGAGGGACGCGGCGATAGAGGTTGGAGGATGCGCATACGCTTTCTTTCATTTCACATGCACGCACAATATTGTTGATAGGGAACACACAAACACACATACACACATGCACAGTCGATACTCTAAATCTTTCTTAAGGTCCAGCTCCAGACCTTCCTCAAGCTAACTGACTTTCATTCCTCACACTAACACATCTTATCCACGCACACACACACACACACACACACACACACACACACACACACACACACACACACACACACACACACACACACACACACACACACACACACACACACACACACACACACACACACACACAGATACACACACAATACAGACAAACCTATACAACTCCCTACCTCTGCTAATTACAACAAATGGGTCTGGGCAGCTCACACAACACAAATCAATATCTCTAAAATAAATATTCAAATATGACCCAGAAAATACACCCCACACACCCATTACACCATTGATTTTTGTTTGAAGTGATTTGAGTCTTACTTTCGGACACCAGGCACCTAAACATATTTGCTGTGAAGATCAAGCCTAAGTTAAAGAGAACGAGTATTGGATGTGCGGGTAAGCATGTGTGTATGACAAAATACCCATCTGAACATCGCCTCTTATGGAAATATCCCATTATTTTTATGGGATCAGCAATATAAATATGGGCATATTTGTTAGAACCCTGGTCAATATTATTTTGTATCTTTGGCCATAAGCTGTCCAGAGAGATATCTTTAATGGTGGAGAAATCAATGTTGGCTGAGAAAAAGCCAGTTAATTGCCAGATTTCTCCTTACTTCCCCTGTATGGCTTCCAGAATAAAACATTAATAATAATAAATAATAGTATATGTATATATTTGTCCAAGTCTGGACATTCATAGCTTACTCCCAAGTCTCTGTTATCCACGCACCAATGTAAACTTTGAAAGCAGACTTCCACCCTGTACACAAACAGGAGGGATCTATTATTAGTCTCCATTTTGTTTGCTCCTTCTTCCTCCTCTGTCATCGCCTTCTTCTTCTGCGTCTTATTTCCGGTTCAAAGTTGCTGAGCGTGCATGGCATAGCGCTCTGCTCTGCTGCTTACTATTCACCCAGTTACACTTTCTGCCAAACGCAAGCACCTGTCCCCTAAGTGTATTCAGCCTGCCACAGAGAGGCCTGGAGGATCTGGCGTTTGGGGGGGGGGGGGGGGTGTGGTTGGGGGGCAGGGGGCTGGTGGAGGGGTTGGGGAGTTGTTGGGGGTTGTTGGGGGGAGTGGGGGACGGGGGTGCTGGGTTAAGTGCCTATTGATGGATGTAAACCATGAACACTTTTGACCACAATCCTCCTGGCCCTTTCCTTTTTTTTTATACAACCCCTGATTCCAGTTGGCTGCTCTGTTTATATTTATTTATATTTTTTCGATGTACAATAGCTTTGCTGCCCATGGGGAGTTAGAGATATCTAGGTCCGGAGAGTTGTTGAATGAGGAATAATAGTGGCGTACAGAAATGTAGATCTGTGTTTTTTTCTGCGTATGGAAATAATAAGAGAATGTCAACAGAAGAGGCGTTGCACTAATATACCCAAAAATGATGGGAGGAGTGAAACGAGAAGACATTTCTCCACGGAACAGTTCCACCCAGATCATTTACGGGGGCCGTCCGATATCTCGGCTCTAATTTATATCCTCTGTGTTTTGGTGTAATGTTGTGGTGGGTATTTTACAGGCGAATGTACATCCACACAAGCCATATAAGTGTACACGTCGCACAAATCCACCCTGATTGCTCTTTACATCACAGCCTGTGCGACCGTGCATAAAGTTGCAAACTCAGCTGTTTATGATTGGTCTCTCCTCATCTCTCTCATCTCTTTCTCCACCTCTCTCTATCTCTCCACCTCTCTCTATCTCTCGCCCTCTCTCTCCACCCCTCTCTCTCTCTCTCTCTCTCTCCACCTCTCTGTCACTCTCCCCCCTCTCTCTCCATCTCTCTCTCTCTCTGCCTCTCCTGTGTGTGTGTGTGTGTTTTGTGTGTGTTTGTGTGTATGAACAGCAGTAGGTAATAAACGGATTTGTAATCTCCTTCCAATAATAGAGTAATAGCTCAATAATGAACAGGAAGTCATCATCATTAGCATAATAGGTTCATAGCTAATGAGTTAGCCACGCGCCACGGCCCCTCCGCTCCCTTGAGTCTGTTAGCATCATCGCTAACTTCAAGAACACACCCGGTCCCCGTGCTTGCAGATATGTCACAACAACAAAACAACAAATCCATCTTTAACACCATAGACTCCATCAATCTCAAGTTAAAACATCCACGCGCTCTTTATCTCCGGGGCAGGGATTGCATCGGATTTCGATCGGGACAGCGGAAATGTCCCTCACTCCTTAAAATCGAGATCGTTGAAACGTGATATTCATTTTTCAAATGATGCTTGAGGAATGTCGCGCCCCGTCCAGTTGGGTTGCTGGTTCCAAGCCAGGAGAGGCAGGGTTTGGTCTGGGTTTCTGTAATAGCGTAAATACTTTGGGGTACGTAAGCAACCTGACGCACACACTCTCACAATGGATGAACCAGATGGCTGAGCAAAAGTTAGGTTCACTCATTATCCTCCATCTCTACCCTAATCTAATCTCCTCCTTCCTCCCTCCTCTCCTTCTCTCTCCTCGTCACTTACGGTCCCTTCTCCCATCATCTCCTACCCTCTCTTCTCTTCTCTCCTCCCCTCTCTCCTCATCTCTCCTCCTCTCTCCTCATCTCTCCTCCTCTCTCCTCTCTCCTCCCCTCTCCTCTCTCCTCTCTCCTCCTCTCTCCCCTCCTCTCTCCTCTCTCCTCCCCTCTCCTCTCTCCTCTCCCCTCCTCTCTCTCTCCTCTCTCCTCTCTCCTCCCCTCTCTCCTCATCTCTCCTCTCCTCCTCTCTCCTCCTCTCTCCTCCTCTCTCCT
>OLKM01003195.1:0-41800 GCA_900291075.1 Melanogrammus aeglefinus | reverse complement strand
ACCGAACTGGTTCCCCTATGGGAATGAATTGCGCTTGATTTTATACGCGTTGATAACGCGGGTAACGCTTTTTGGTGGTGGCCCTGTGACTTTCCACTGCTCAAGCTGCCCCGAATTTCTGGGACGGTCGGCGTCGGCATGGTTCGCTCAGAATGCCGAGAGCGCGAGTTCGCAGTTTGCGGGAGATCACCGCAGATACGACGAGGTACTATTTCGACGTTGTTGTCAGCTCATTGAAATTCGACAGCATCCAGAGTGGTTAACCTCCTTAAAAATCCTGCCGGCAGAGGGAGAAGTGATGGCAGCACTCACGGCCCACCTGTTAAAGACGTTTGAACTGTCCGACCTGAGTGAGATGCGACAGACAGGGCTTTTCTCACTCCGGTCAATGGCGTTGTGAAACAGCAAGACCGTGCGGCTGAGCCGATGGACCGTATGCTGATTAAGTCAGGCTGAAGCACGAGCAGCCGCATTTATTGGGGGAGCTCAGCTTTTTCCTGCGTCAGCTCTGCCTTCCCAAGTGAAGCCGGTTCCTGCTTTAGCCCCGAACACCATGATCTCTGAATGTTTCGGATGCTGGCCTGAAAGCGGCTTGATAAATTCCTATTCGCTGCGGCGTTTCAAAGGGCAAATGGTGTGGCCGTGATTTTCCCCGCGGCGAGCATCGCTACCTGTGATCAGCGGACCGAGCTCCAGCGCTTCATCGCCCGGCGCCCACCAAAGCTTGTGTTGAAGTGTTGCCGCCCACGGGGGTCACGCGTCTCGTCGCAAGAGCTGTCTTCTGCACCCAGGCACCGCGAAGCGCCCCAGGTCTTGCGGCCGGCAGCAGTCCTCAGGCATGTTGTTTTTCCACAATGCGAAGTTGGACGGAAAGGCTTCGGCTTAAAGTGCAAGTCCCCGCCATGCAGTGCACGGCGGTTTTGGGGAATCCACGCCAGGAGCAGCGGCGGCGTCGAGTAAATGAGCTGGGCCAGAGACCGTAGCCGGAGACCGGCTGGCAGGCTGCTTTTCCACTCCACCGCGACAGACATGTCACGGCGACGTCGATTCAAAATGTGGGCGACACCCTAGTGACACCGAGGAGCCGATCACTGCTGCTTCCTGGTGGAAGATGGTTGACACCTGCCTGGCGGACGGCGGCACGGCCCCCGCTATGAAGCTCGCTCATTGGTAGGCCCCATCCGTACCTATGGGGACGTAGGTCCCATTGCAATTGGTGTTTACGGAGCGCCCACGCGGTTTGGCTGGGACTTTGTACAGCAAAGGTCTCCGCTCCCTCCACTCGGCCGCCCGATGTTTTCGTGTGTGCGCATTGGGGACTGTTCTGTGGCGGATGTAACGATACCGCGCCACTCTGATACTGATGCCGTCAACGTTTTCTCCTATTGACATGCACGCTCAGCGGGCTGGACTTACGACTGTCGAAGGCATGTGGCGCCTACCTCAGAGATGACTTTGCTCACCGCTTGTGCTCGCCAGGTTCTCCCCGAGCCCCTCCGACTCACCTTACTCTCCCCCTCTGCGGTCTGCGTGAAGCATGTGGTGGAGCACTAAGGGTGGTAACATAAAGCCGGATGATGTATCGACTGCAATCGATGTCTAGAAGGCCACGGTGCGGGTTGCCCATCGATTCAAATCAACGTATGATTAATTAAACACGTTCCGTTTTATTCAATCGAAAAAAATAAAGAAGAAAAGAATAGAATTGATTTCTGATACAACGTCCAACCCCCGCGAGTTGCAGAGCCGTAGCGCCGTAACGCTCCGCCTTCCTCCCCCACGGCCCCACGAACTCAAATGGCACAAGGCAGAACAGCCTCGTCCGCAAGCTCCCCAAGCGGGCGCGCAGACATAACAATCTCCGCTAACGGACTCCAAATCTTCTCGGTGGCCCTGTATTTTGTCTTTCGGAAAAGAGCGGGAACTTGGATCAAAACTCACGCTAGGTATGGCAAACTGTTTTAGCCGAACTGAAAATCACACCGTAAACACCAACAAACAACCTCGCCACTACCTGCAACCGGAAATCAAGTAAATCCCCCAAACCCAGGTTACCACCACCGCAAACACAGTAAGCCGAAGCAACCCCACTAAGGGTGACCAAACTTCCTGTTCCGCCAAACGCTGAGTCGCACGTCGAAAGAAAAACCCTTGAATAACGTGCGGCCATCGCGTAACTTTATTTGGCAGAGGACAGTGGAGGCCGTACAGCGTCGTAGTGAAAACGAAGGCTGTTCGTGACACTGCTTCACAGCAGTATCACGAGCCAGGTATGTGAGCCATCCCAGCAGCATTTTAGCAGAAATGCATCACCCTGATCTGTACAACGAAGTCAGAGGGCACGGGGAGAATGTGATTCTAGAAAAAGCTCCACCAGTCGCTATCAACAATAGACGGTGGACGGTCCGCAGCCCAACCAGAGGCTAATGTACTGTGACCAGCCACCACAATTGATTCCAATTGAACATGAAGAATTATGTTCTCAGACACGTTGTTTTAATCGAAGAGCACACACCGGGAAAAGACATAGGGCATGTGTTGAAAGAAGCGTGCATCGAGTGGGAGGATAAAAGACAAAACCCCAGCTCTAGTAACACGGACAACGCAGCAAACATGAGCTGCTAGCTGGAGTGACCGGCCTAATTCTATCTCCTCAGCAGTCAGTGTTTGGACATACGATTGAACCTGCAAACACCAGAGAAGGGTTTCATAGAATGCACTGCTGCAAGCAAACGTCTTCTTGGACAGTGAGACGCATTTGTGGCTTTTTTTCAGCAAAAGCACCGTAGCATCGTGCAGTTCTTCAAAGAGAAAACAGAAGCTAGATAGTGACTCACCTGAACACCAGAACTCAAGCAAGACGTTATAACACGTATGGAACAGTTCTATGACATGGCTTGAGAGGTTTCTGGAACAGCAGGCTGCCGGTGCTGCATCACTTCTAGACCCAAGAAAACTGGGAAAAGGGGCGGATTGATGTTAACTACACTGATTGAGATGACATCAGTTGCTGCTGAAAGACGTGGCTAATTGCGCGAGTGCTTAGCTTCTGTTAAGGTGTGCCCACTACCGTCATGTGCGCAGGAAAAACAGTCGCCACCTGCTGTACCATTGAATCACAGCCACTTAATAGCCAACAACGTTGACCATCTCAAAGATTTCAGAAGAAGGACTCCACTCTTGATCAACAGAAATCAAACTGACAATGGCTGGAGATCTCAGAGACCGATATCTGAATGTGCAGCAAAATCCTGACAAGGCATCCCGCCTTAGACCCCGATTTAAGAAAGCTGCTATACAAGTGTGTGAGGATTGAGAGAGAAAACCTTGAGTGTCTCAATCACCGAGCAGCACATCTCTCTGGGATCAAACGCGTAAATTTGTGTGTTAGACGTTGTTATAATTGTCATTCATATTTTACATCATCATATTCTAATGACTTCTTAAAACAGATTGAGTTAGATTTATTTGTCATTTAACAGAAAAACATTTCAGTTCATGTGTTAATCTACACATTCGAGTACACAGTAATTCAGATCTGTGAGCGCACAAGCTGCAGAAACGCTGGGCGTCGCTCTGATGACAGACACTTCTAGAAATCATGGCAACACACTGTAGACTCACTATACAGAGCAGGGGTGAGTTCATGTTTCCTTAATCTGTCTTCACTGTGTTAGACATTACCATTGTGTCGGTTATGTATGAAGGTATAGGGGCCTCTTAGAATTTTATTTTTTATTTTTCTGCATCATCCAGATATATGTCCCTGGTTTCTAGAAGAGACAGAAAGGCACTGGCTAAGCACTATTTGGTGACACCTACCTGCACGGAAGATCCTAACCAGACAGAGAAGTCCTCCAAGAGAGATGCACCAGCTGAAGAATAGTGAGTGAGTATAGAAGACACTGACTCTTGGGACACTGGATGGCAAATGCCTTAGATTGAGGTGGAGATTTCACCCAGTCTGAGTTTCCCCTGATTTGCAAGACCTTAGCCAAAACCTACCTCTTGCATTTCCATGGAACAGTGTGCCGTCCGACACGACTCTCGCTCCTGAACGTTGTTCAGCACAAGCAGGTGACATTGCTTTCATTCTCAGAGAAGTGTTCTCTTCTGCAGAACATTGTGATCAGCTGGTTTCTTCGAAAAAAAAATAAAAACTCACACGAAAAGCAAAGCAAAACTGATGTTTGAAAATGTCAGGGAAGTTCGTTGTTTACAATCCTTCTGTATGTGTAGTGTTCAGCACATAAAAGTGAGCCTTAAGAAGTGTGTGCCGTCCAAACGTGCTGTTCCAGCCACAGCAGGTGACATTGGTCATTCTGAAAGTGTTTTATCTGCAGATAATGTCTCGTAGCTTGGTTTTCTTGAAAAGCCAAACTGATGTATGTTGAGAATGTCAGGAAGTTCATATGTTTATATTGCTTTTATTATCAGTTGTTAAGAATCCTTTATGGTGTGTGCAGTGTTCAGCAACAATAAGTGAAGCCTTTAGAGAGAAATCAGTTTGTTATTTTATTACTTCAATCATTAGTTTTGCCACTGTTGCACATCAGTTTGCACATTCATTTGCACAAGATTGTTCTGTTCGTTGTTGTTAAAAAAAATGTTGTTATTACGTGTTTGTTATTTGTTTTAATTAAGCAGAGCTTAATATATAATACAATCACTGTGAACCTCAATTTGGTTGCCTGCAGTCTTTGTGACTGATCTAAAAATGTCATATGTTGCTGTTAGTTGAAAAATATTATTTCATCAGTAACCATATATCGTATCATATGTTACTGAATCGAATCGTGTGACGGCAAGCAATAATTTTTGATATCGGCCAATTATCGAATCGTTGCCTTAAGAGAATCGTAATCGTATCAAACCGTGGTGAAGACCAGAGGTTTAACACCCTATGGAGCACCATATCGCCACTACTGGTCCACCCGTCATAAGCCGGTGGCTCGGCGCTCGACCTCGGACCAGAGCTTGCCGTGCAAAGGCTGAGTTTGCAAACACTGAAAGGCTGGGTATAGTCCGCCGGGTCCGACAGGCCGTGCCTCACCCCTCACATAGTCTCACCCAAAACCGAGCGGCGGCTGCGGCCGCGTGGGCGACTACGGCGGGTGCTAAAATGGAGGCGAACGACGCCTGACCTGTACCTACCCAGTGGCCGAATATTCAGGTTTTTCGCCCACCTGGCTGGTATGGTGTTTTTTTCCAAGGTGGACCTGTGTCCGCGGGATATCATCAGGTGCCTGTACACCCCATCTGGACGTTCCCTAATACAGCTAGTGACTCAACAGTCGTTGGTCTGTTTGCGAGAATTCCTGGGGCTGCCGTTTGCCTTAAAAACGCAGGGCTCTGTAATCTTTTTCAAACGCCTCATGGACTCTGTTTTTGCGGGGCCGCCTTTTTTTTTTGTGTATATGGATGGACATCCTGAGTGGCAAAGCACATCCAAATCCCAGCACTTGGTGCACCTCCGACACCTTTTGAGCGGCTCAGCCAACATGGGCTAATTGTCCAACCCTAGCCAAGTGCCAGTTTGTTCTCTCCTCATCGATTTCCTGGACACAGTCACTAAGAACGGTGCAAGCCCCTCTCTCCGTCAAGGGTGGAGGCGGTCGCACATTTCCCACGCCCGGCTCACTGTCATGTCCCTGCAGCGCAAGTCCTCGGCATTGGTGAATTTTTATACCACCGTTTCATCCCCTCGAGCCGCCCAGCTCATGTGACCTTGCATGAGCTTTTGGCAAGGTAAGCCCAAGGCACGCTGTGACTGGACTGAGAGCAGGGACAAGGCTTTTTGTTGCCACTAAGGCAGCCCTGGCGAACAACACCATGATAGATAATCATGACTTATTTGATACCCAGGGGAAAATTCAGGGTCAAGTATAACTCAAAGACACAGGTTGACAAACAACACACATGGCATACACATACAACACAAGACGGACACAACACAAGCCGGGAATGTCAAATCAAAAATGTAAAACTAAACTTAAATGAAAAGATTCCCAGAAACAATAAAATTAATAATGAATGATAAACAGAATATACGAAAACAGTAAACTAGATACGATGCTCTAAAGATATGATATAAAGTTTAGATACGAACCCTGAACCAGCATTTAAATTTAATTATTTAAACAAAAACAGTCAATGTCAGTAGTTTAGCGATAAAATAATATAGGTTAAGTAGGAAGGTAAGTCCGGCTATGGTATAGTAGTGAGGAGGGGCGGTGCATAGGGGCTATCAGCCAATAAATATTTGTCTAAGAGTGCATGTAACATTGAGGAATGTATTACTTTAGGTGTTAGAACAGTAGTTTGCGAGAGGGTTGAGGGGTGGAGACTATACAGGGAGGTCTATAATCATTAATTTCCTCATTCTTGATGACTGATTGTTGTAGTCGTATGCTCTGGGGACAAATGATTTGCCAGTCTGTCAGTTTTTGCATGTCAGTTGAGCATAGTCTCCAGCTGATCACACTCTTCTGTTGAGTGTCTGTGTCGTGCAGTGGATGGCTTCCATTGTCCATGAGGTGAGCAGTTTGCTTCAGAGGTATTTTGTCTGCTACTGATGTTGACACATTCCAGTTCGGTGCCCACAACAGAGCAGCTTTCCTTACCAGTTTTTCCAGTCGCCGAGGGCATGCCCCTCTTCTAGTGCTACTCTCCCAGCACACCACCGCGTGTAGAAGAGGACACTGGCGACCACACGACTGCGTTAGGAACATCCTGAGGAGTTTGCTGCAGACATTGAAGGACCGCAGCCTCTCTCAGAAAAGTACCAGCCGGCTCTGTCTCTTTCCTGGTAGATTGCGTTATGTGTGCTGACCAAGTCCCAGTTTCGTCATCTAGGATTACCCCTAGATACTTGTAGGTTCCTACTACCTCCACATTGACACCCCTCAATGGAGTCTGGCAGGCCAGAGCAGGCTTGGACTCCAGAAATCCACCATCATCTCTTGGTCTTCAGCAGTGGTTGAGTTGTAGGTGATTGAGTTTGCACCAGATTGTACTACAAACTCCTCACCAGGCTCCTGTACTCCCGTCCTCCTCCCCATCCTGTTAGACACCCCCTGACACATATGATCTGCACGATCATCCGAACTATTTCTGCCATGTGGTATTGACTCTGGTGTTGTGGCTGAAGTACAGGGTGAACAGGTCAGGAGAGTAGCACATTCCCCTGTGTGACCACCGGTGCTGTAGGAACCACCAGTGTCGGAAGAGGCATTCCCTCTCAGTCGACGTGTACGTTACTGTGGCCCGCGCCTGTCAGAAAGTCAGTGATCCAAGGGAGACCCAGCATAGCATCCACTACCTAATCTGCAGGAGCTTTAGTCTCCCACGTCTGAGGGTTGAATGGTATTAAAGAGCAACTTTTTCCCCTTGTCCAGATGAGATTGCATCCTATGCAGTAGATATATGTATGAGCGCCTATCGCTGTCCACTACTCCTACCGTTCTTCTGGCTATGCTTAAACTGGTAAATGCGTCGAAGTCTGCGTGGCGTACCTGAGGGGTCCCTGAGTATGCTGTGCAAATCAGTCCTTCCAATAGTTTTCATTAATATGTGATGTTGAGGCGACTGGTCCTGAACATCATTAAGCTTGCTTGGCGTGTGGCCTTTCTTAGGGACAGGGACAAGACCATGATGTCTTTCCACAGTCGTCTGGGGACCTTTCCAAGACGTAACTAAGGTCAAAAAATGTACGTTTAGTGGCTCTCCTAGCCTCAGGCAGTGCAGGTCCCTGAGTAACCTAGGACCTACACTCTGGCTGGGCCTGCTGCCTTCCTGGGTTGAGTCTCCTCAGCCCAGCTCTTACTTGGGTCTGGCCGTGATGGTTAGGGTGGAGGTGCGGCGGGGATAGGACGGGAGGGAGGGGGGGGGGGTGGGAGGGGCTGGCTCTTCTGTCCGCTCCAGTGCGCTGCGTCTGTGGACAGTGCTGATGGCTGGTATTGAGGTCAGGTGACGCCTTTGATGGTGGTGCGCGGGGGGGGGTGTGGTGTGGTGGGAGGTGGTTGGGGGGGATGTGTGAGAGGGGTGAGAGGTGCGTGATGGACATGCACGCCACCAGAAACAAGCTCCTGGAATGGAGGAGTGGGGTAGACACTCACTGTTGGGGCAGTCAAATCGGTTATAGGGAACTGATTAAACTGATCTAGTCCGAGTATCAAGACGCTCCCTCCACCCTGCTGCTGCTCTCTTCCTCATGCCAGTTCGATCGTCTTCATCCCCTTCCCACCACTTCTCGCAATGTGGTTTTGCTGCAAGCTTTCCTCTCTACCTTCCTTCTGTATTCTTCCCTTGCCTCTCTCAATATGATTTTTGAGTTCCCCTTGTGTGCGGTGGTCAGCTTTACCAGGCTCCCCTCCTTTAAACTTCTTTTTTTCCTCAATTGAGGAGAGCCTTGACATCTCTGGTTATCCAGGGCTTGGTTATTTGGAAAAACAGCGAAAAGTTTTTGTTGGGAAACAACAATAATCCTCACAGAAGTTTCAGGTAGTCGGAGTAACCAGTGTGCGAGCCCGCTCAATGTCCTCACCATATGACTGTTTGAAAAATATTCCCAGTCTGTTGATTCTAAGCAGTCCCTTCATAGCCTCATCTGCCTCTGGGGAAGATTCCTGGAAGGTGCGTGTTGTGATTGGTTTCTCTACGGACACATGGAATGTACATGTGGTTTCAGGGAGACCAGGTTATGATCTGATTTCCACCAGTGGTGATAGTGATGTGGCGGTGTAATGCATCCTAAATATTAGCATAGAGAAGATCAATTGTCCTGTCTGTCGTGTTTGGCAGTTGGACAAACTGGTGAAAGGCGGGCAGTTGTTGAGTCCAGTGGTGACGTGATTAAAGTCCCCTGATATCGCGATGAATGCCTTCTGGATGTAGGGTTTGCAGTCTCGCGACAGCACAAGTGAATGACGTCACACGCGACTTCCGCTTGGTGGAACGTAAACAGTGAGAAAGAAATGACATGCGAGAATTTCCTTAGGTATGTAGTAAGGTCTGAGGCCTAATACCGCTAGCCAGCTCAATATGTCTGGCAGCACACATTACCTCTTTCAACATGTCACATTGTCCTGGGTTGCACCATTTGTTGTTGACGTACAGGGCCAGCCCCCCCCCCCTTTCTGTTTTTTTCGCTTAGCTTCGTGTCCCGGTCCGCTCGGACAACGCTGAACCCTGTTAGCTCCAAAATAGCATCCGGAGTTTGCCCATTCAGCCACGTCTCCGTGAAGCACATGACGATGCACTCCTTATACATCCTGACGTTTTTCACTAGCGCCGCTAGCTCGTCCAACTTGTTGGTCAGCGATTTTACATTCCCCATCACGCACGAAGGAATAGATGGTTTAAACCTCCACCGTTTCGTCAGTAGCCCAGCCCTCCTGCTGGCTCCAGCTCTGACTCCACGGTAGGGTCGCTTGATTTCACCCGGGATGGGGTGAATGATCCCAGCTCGAACCCATGGTTTCCGAGAGTCCCAAAAGTTAATCCCACGAATAAACCACTTTTTCTTGCAGTAATCCATTCGATCATAGCCATATCCATAGGATAGAAGATTTATATTCCGGTCATGTTAAGAGTAACAAGGTTAAGACGTAAAAAAAAGTCACAAATACTAACAGACATCTAACAATCGAGCTACCGGAAAGGCTGCCGCTCGCTCGGGCGCCCCTTTGACAACACAGGTTCTGTCACACACAACGAAAATGCTGGCACACCCTTCTCCCACAGCCTCCATCGCCATCACCTCGGATGCCTCGGACTCCGCTGTCGGTGCCGTCTACGAGCAGTGGTTGGCGGGGCCTGCAAGCCGCTTGCCTTCTTCAGGTCCGTCAGTTGCGTCCCAAACGACAGAAGTACAGCACTTTCCGACGGGAGCTGCTTGGTTCTCTACCTCGGCCATCGAGGACACTTTTCGTTCCCTGTTGGAAGGTCGACACTTCACCGCTTTTTGTCGACCACAAGGCCGCTACTTTCGCCATGGCCAAGGTGGCTGAGCCGTGTCCCGCCCGCCAGCCACGTCATCTGTCTCTTACCATTTCCGAGTTCCACCACGGATTTACCCAGCACGTTGCCGTGATAGGGACAAACCAGTTGTGGCCGATACTGCCTGTCACAGGCTGTGGTAGGAGCAGTCCCTATTTGGTTTTGGATTCAAACCGCATTGTCAGCAGACCAGACCACAGACCCCAGACGTGCAACTCCTGAGGAGAACTCAAACTACAGGGCTGAAAATAGAGGATTTGTTTTTAAGCGATGCCGTCACCAGCTCCTGTGTGACATCTCCACAGGCAGTCCTCGCCTCAAATCAATCTCCCACGGGATGGAGCCGACAAGTTTTTTGATGCCATCCATGGTCTTTCTCACCCAGGTTCGAAGGCGTCACAGAGATTGTTGCGGATAAGTTTGTTTGGCACGGCCTCAAGAAGGACGTTAGGGACTGGACTAACCACCTGTCTTTGAATGCCAGCAGGCCAAAGTGCAACCGCCACACTAAAAGCCAATTGGAGTTTGTTCCCGGTGCCGGAGAGACGGTTTGACCATGTAAACGTGGATCTGATCGGCCCTCTGCCCTCCTCTCACGTGTTTCACTTACCTGTGACCATGGTATGACAGGACCACCCGTTGGCCTGAGGCTGTGGCCACTGACGCGTCACTAGCCATGGCCGAAATGACACGGGCATTTATCAGCACATGGGTTGCCCGTTTCGGCACTCCTTCCGACACATCCTCTGACCGGGGAGCGCAGTTTACGTCTGAGTTGTGGAGCGCTGTCGCACAGAGCCTCGGAGTGAAACTCCACCACACGACCGCATATCACCCAACGGACTCTGTGAGCGATTTCATAGGTCGATGAAGGCTGCTCTCTTCGGTGCCAGCCGCCTCAAAGACAGGCAACTGGGTCGACAAGCTCCCGTGGGTATGCTATGCTTGGCATCAAGGACTGCACCAATAGGAAGACCTACAGTCCTGCTCCGCAGAGCTTGTTCATGGCCAGCCGCTGTGGGTTTCCAGGATTTCGTCCCTGGCACCCACCGTTCCTTGGTCTGCAACTCTCTCCAGCGGTCCACGCTACTTGACAATGCGAGGCTTTTTCGCACCTGTCCCTACTTCCCGTCACGGCCTCCCTCAGTCGCACATACCCCGGCTGGCTTCGGACTGCTGACTACGTTTTTCATTAGCCACGACGGCCCACAGGGGGCACCGCTACTCCCCCCTACGAGGGCCGGTTCTGGGTTTTTGGAGACGGGGGACAAACATTTTGTGGTGGACATGTGGCGGCAGGCCGGAGCGACTCTCCATTTGACCGCCTCAAACCAGCTCACTTGGACGTGGCCAGGCCCATTGAATTGCTCAGGCCCCCACGACGCGGACGACCTCCATCTGCTACTCTGCCCCTGCCTCCCTGCTTCCTTCCCTCCCTCGCCCGGAACTCCCACACTCCAGGCCTCATACCCGTGTCATGGCGGACCGCCTGCCGCAGTTGTGGCTCCTCGACCTCCTGTACGATGCAGGCCATTGTGCCCGTTAATACGGCCCCGCCCCCGCGATGACTGTTTTGTTTTTTTTTTCTTCTGATGGGTGAATTCCTGGGGGGACATGATGTAGTAAGTGTACACAATAATTCACCTACAGTATATATTATGTGTTGTTCTTTACTCTGTGTTAGGCATGTTGTTTACTGTCTCGGTGTTTCAGGGATCACTGTCCCTTTAAGGATTACGAGCTTCTCATGACGCGGAGCCCGAGGGGCGGAGCCCGATGCGGGACTTACTTATTAGCTGCACGTTTCGATTGCTTCTCTCTCTTTTCGAAATATAAACGAGTCACACAACTGTGTGCTCAACGTGCAAAATTGTGTCTCTCATTCAATGCAATTTCCACATACACATTAATATGGAAGGACTGGACACACACACACACACACACACACACACACACACACACACTTTTCTGTTGTGTTTTTGCTAGACTCCGTAGCTCTGGTAGTGGCATCTGCTGCTGCAGGGTCAACCGAAGCAGCAGCAATAGTTTTTGTGCCAGGCTTAAAACTAACTAAACCACTGAAATAGTGTAGTTTGCTTTTCATTTTGTAATATCGTAATTATAACTTTCAATCTGTGTGGGTGGACAATCACAGCGCGAGAGGGAGGGACTTGGCCCGCCAACTAGCATGCAGAGATGCAGGGGCAGCTTTGTGCTTTGTAACAGAGACAGGGCAGAGCGCACAGGGGGGATTTTATGAATGTAGAGATAACTTCCCCTGCTAAAAGTATTTTATTGCAGTTATACCCAACCGGTATTAACAAAATATAAACACTGAAGTGGAAGTTCTGTCTCAAAACGATTAGTACGTATCCATGCACATTTTAAATTGGGTATACGGAAATCCTGGACTGTTCCTAGTGGGTATACAGCGTATACCTGCGTATCACATAGACTACCAGAGACCCCAGAGCCCCAGCCAGCCTGTGTAACCAGTTGTGGTCAACTAAGGCTTTTTTGGAAGCTCCAGTAGCGGTCAGTAATGAGGAAAACACACAGTGACCCACAGCACATGCCGTCACGCACGCAGCACGCCCCCCTATCAGGGGAACGCCCGGCACACTGGAGGGAGAAGATGAAGATGAAAAGGAGAAAGAACAGAATAAATGGCCGCCAAAAAATAGCAGTTGGAGGAGTTTAAAAATAGCCTTGGAGGAAAACAATATATATGTCTCATGTCAGGAGGGATACCAAACTGCACAATAACATTCACTTGCTTGATTCAGGAAATTATTGTAGCTTTAGTGTGAATTGAATGTCTACATTTTGTCTGTATTAGGGGCTGCACAGGCCCTCATACATGAAGGCTGCAGACCCTTCCCTGGCCAGCTCAACAGAGATGATGAGTGATGTCTGACATTTCTGCAAATTATTTGCCAAAAATCTTCTGCTGGTTCATGTCAGCATTTGAATGATAAATATGTTTGCAAATATTTATGCAAATGAACAAATACAACATTAGTGATGCTTCCGTCCATATGTTAACAATGACAGAGGACACAATGGTTTAATGCAGGGGTGTTGCAGTGTTTGAAGATGGAATGCATATTTAATCTTCAAGTTAATAAATATTGATATGCATCACCAGATGAAGCAGTATTGCCCCAACACCCCCCACTAACATCTCAGATGCATGTGCTCTGGAATAACGACTTCTGTGCAGTGTCATCGCAGACTACAAGAATGCATATGTACGTGCATAGATTATGAAATTGAGATTGCATTATCACATAACATCCTCTGAGCTGAATACCCATTTCTGCAGTAACAGTTTAGACTCGAATAAGGAGATCACATTGCATTAAAGCAGCATTCCTCCCAGATGAAATCTTGTATTGACGATTGACATAATGACGAATCCTCCACGTGTCGGATCGGGACATTTTCTGGCTCCGCCATTTCTCTGCCTTGGAATAACAACAACGCCTTTGTTGAGTGCCAGTGGAGCGAATATCCATTTCAGCATTTTAACTGCATGTCTTCATGTATTGCCTAAAATGCTTCACTTCAGATTATTATATATATTTTTATGTTTCAACTCAATGTGGGTAAAAGTGGAACATTTGAAGTGAACCTTTGATTATGTTTATGGTAAAAGTGGGTCTCGAAGGCTAATATTAGTTTGTCATCATAGGTTTTTAACATTGGTTCAGAGTTACGGTTGTGGGTAATAGGGTCTAGCAAAGATCACTGAATCCTTTAACTCAGCCGTTAAAAACAAGATGAAATATTGCCACAGTCTTGTTCAATATCTGAACTGTCAGTTGTGTGCTGAGCTCAGCTGACACTTTGTGATATTCACAGTTCCAGGAAATGGAACAATCGACATGTTTCCTCCTTAATAAGACACTGACAAAACCTGATGGGAAACACTGAGGGAACGAATCACTGCTCCTCCAGAGGCAACGGCCACGGCAGGATTAAATCTGATCTGTCACGGCACAGAGGAACAGCGGCATATCCACATTTGTCTCTCAGTGTACCTATACTACTGATGATAATCTCACCATGGCAATACTGAGGCTGCCGTTTGATTGGCCTGGCTATGAATAAGTCCCCCCCCCTTCTACCTCACGAAAAGAACAGCTGCATAACTCACCGTCAATATTCGTTAGCATAAAATGTATTTGCGAGTAAAACTTGCGGTCAACAATTTCTTCTCCCTTTCCCATCCAATTTTTTGCATGATTTCCCTCGATTTTCATGTGGTCGTGAGCAGAGGTTTGACTGCATGGGATTACACCAAACAACATCTTTACCTACGCTAGTGACATGGCAGCATCTTATAACCGTTTACTCCGGGGGCATGATAGGGGCACAACGTGTTAGTGTGTCATAACAGCTCAAAAATATGATGACAAGGAAAGAACAAAATCAAACAGTGTAGTTTGTGCTTAGTGAGACGTTAATGCGTCCACTTTCCAGTCAATACTCATGGTAAACTCTAATTTGGAAAATATTTAGTAGGGCAGTACCGCAAGATGAGCATCTCCAGCCAATATGCACCGCTAGACTGGAGGAACGGCCCCATTTAGAAGGGAAGCTCTCCTCCACATGGAACTCCATAAGCTCCTGCTGCAGCCGCCTGACTCCGGGCCCAGGGCTGATGGCGCTGAGTCTGAACCGTGGCACCACGTGCCCGCAGACCCGGCTGACCTTCTCTCTAATGGAAACTCCTGTGGGTCCAATTCCTGGCTCCAGTGTACTTTAGCAAGGTAAGTAACTTTTACCCTGCACTTCTGCTAATATATGCTGATTATTTCTTGCGTTAAAATGTGGTACTTAATGGCCGCTTGAGCTTGGGTACTCGACGGCTGAGTGTTATTATGATTATTTTGAGTGTCCTTAATACCTTGCGCCTCCCCATAGAGGGGTGGAGCTTAGTGCCGAGCAGGGGTCAGATGTCAACCACATTCACCTTCTGGATGGGTCTTATGGGCAAGGGGCTCGCTGAGGCTCTTTACAGATTGGAGCTCCTCATTACTCTTGCAGCTGCTCCAACCCCTGTCCCTTTCTCCCTCAGTTATTTTCAGTTTCAAACACTGAGAATGAGGTTTGCTGTTGGAATTCAGAAAGTTGTCTAATATTATTATGATAATAATAATCGTTACCTATACATCCTCTTCCATCCATAAGAATGCAGCTAAAAGTGCTGTACAATGCAGCAAAGAACATTAAAGAGGTATAACTCTGAAAATGATGCAAATGAAGCAGAAACCAAGACGACTAGCATAACACTCAAAAGCAGTTGAATCTGCCAGTGATGTAAATGGTTCATATTTTGTGGACGAATTGGAAGGAGTATTGACAGTTTTACAGTTCATACCATTCAATAACTTAATTATTTAATTCCTTGCACTTAAATGTGTGTGAACAATAAAAAAGTGCATAAAATCTCATTTGTACTATTTGGGAATAGGTGACTATGATTGCTGCTTCCTAGTTACCGTGCTCACCTTGAATTACCTTTTGATATGCTGTACACTATTACATTTGGTATGTTACGGGTTGTCAGGCAAGGGTCAATTGGAGCCATACAGTTTGTTGACCGCTCTCTCATTTTCTCTCCGTATTTCTTTTGGATAATGTTGGAATGGACAATAGTTCTGTAGGTACTGTTGTTTCTCATGTCAGAGTGAATTGTTCGACTCTACCGGTTCTGTGGATTTGTTTAAACTGGATACAGACGAATGGAATCGTAAGAGCTAAGGCATATTTCATTGTAGACCTACACTTCCTGTTCATTTGCTTTGCAACTTTACAAGGAATAGAGACAGAATAACAATGAAACAGTAACATAAATAGATACCTTATACCTATTTTTAATCCTTGGGCCTCCTCTCTATCTTCAGCAGACGACTGCTTGCTAGGGGACCTGTCCTTGAACTTTAGAATTACGGAACCACCATTTGAAGCGTTTTCTGCGTGTGTGTGTGTGTGTGTGTGTGTGTGTGTGTGTGTGTGTGTGTGTGTGTGTGTGTGTGTGTGTGTGTGTGTGTGTGTGTGTGTGTGTGTGTGTGTGTGTGAGATGCTACATATTTTCTCAAAGCAAATACAGCAACTGCCAGTCCTAAACAGAAATGTAGCATCTCATAGATGGTTGGAAATTCAGTCGCCAATAGGTCAAAGAGGTGCAGAGTACACTAGCCATATCATAACATACAAGCAGACAAATGCAAAATAACCAAAAGTAATCTTTTGGTTCAGGTTTATGCATTCATATGTGATTCTGCACACGTCTGACTCTGACGAGTGACTGTTCCATTAAAATAACAGATTGTATGTGTGTGTGTGTGTGTGTGTGTGTGTGTGTGTGTGTGTGGTGGGGGGGGGGGGGGGGGGGGGGTCCCAGGAGAAAGAGGCAGTGCATTAGAACTTGGTAGCATGGAATCTAGGTCATAGTGTGTGTGTGTGTGTGTGTGTGTGTGTGTGTGTGTGTGTGTGTGTGTGTGTGTGTGTGTGTGTGTGTGTGTGTGTGTGTGTGTGTGTGTGTGTGAGTGTATGGGTCTGTGTGTTTGCGCGTGTCTGTTTATGTTTGCTTATGTGTGTCCGTGTGTGTCTTTGTAGGTGGGGAGAAAGGGAGCAGTAAAAAGGAAATAAAAACAGTGGAAAGCATTCAACAGAAAAGCAATGGAAGGAAGAATACCTGTAAAGGGTATTGAAATACAAAAATTGAAATACAAAGACAATACAAGACAACCTCCAGACTGACGTATTGACAACAGAAGCACCTGGGCCCCAACTAAATATCTGGGAGCACCAGTAAAAAGATGGTGCTACCTTTTGGTAGCACAAACCTCTTATTCTTTAGAAAGGGCGCCACTTCAACCATTACTAAACATAGATGCAGTGTATGTAATAATAGTAGTAGTAGTATTAAAAGTATATACAATATAACAAAAAAGAGAGCCATTAGCCTGCTTTATAGAAATAAAGAACCATGCTATGAAGAGATCTGCCTATCATTTATATAGCCTATTTTGTTGCACTTGTTATCGGCCACACTGGCCAGAAAATAATAACTAATGGAAAGCCAGCTTCTGCCTGGAAACAAATCTAAATTAGTGAGAATAACAGAACTGAAACAGCGGCATTTATGCTACTAAAACCATTCGACATTTTCCGTGCTGCTACTCTGCCAAATTGGATGCTACATAAATGAAGCACAACACTTCAGACAGAGCACCAAATGCCTCTGTGGCCTGAGCTGTCTGCGACACCCCTTCAACTCTCAACATGGTGAATCCTCATAAATGCTCCCACTGCAGCCAGGAATATAATTAGTTATTTTTCCTTTAGTTTATAAGCCATTGCAAATTAATGAAAATCTGTTGACTGTTCTGAAAGACTGTAATGATACCTCAATACAGGGCGTATCTCCAGGCTACAATCTATATTTGTACCCATGGTGACCGGCAATGGTGCAACCTGTTGTTGTAGCAGGGCCAATGCTTCAATGGAGTTTGCATTTTATGAAAACGTTTGGTCACACTGCACATTATGTGGCTGCACACAGGGCCGGCCCTGTACACCTGGGGGTACACCTGAGCAGGATAATTTTGGGGCCCTGCTTTGTGGTTGATAAGATTAGTTTTGCCACACAGAACAAGCAACTGTTTGCATTCATAACCCTTTTTTTTAACCGTACCTCTTTGAACAAGATTCACAATTATTTTACTACTTATTAAGTATACTCACTGAAACAGTCAAAGTAAAGCTTACACACTTACCACATTTCTACTTTTACTTTACTTAATGAATGTTGTGAATGTAGAAAATATTCTGAAGCTTTTCTGTTGTTTCTTGTCCATGCATCACACATTGTTTAAATGCAACGTAGTATAGTAGAGCTATAAGTAGGTGAGTAAAGGTAAATCAGGCAATATGTGTCTTCAGTGATGTTTAGTATAGTAATATCAATTAACCACGGCAACGCTCCGCTCGCTATGGGAACGGGGGGCGTAAAACTCAATCTCACCTTGGGCTACCAAAGGGCTAGAACCGGCTAGAACCCTGGGGGAGAGAGCGGAAGAGAGGCGATGTCGGCGGCTAGTCGAAATCGAGGAAACAACGGAACTACTGGAAACAACGGAATCACTCATCGTCGGTGAAATCAAAACAGCCTGAAAACATTGTATTAATAGTGAAAAATAAAACGACACACTTCTCTATCCCTCTATTTTCAGCTTCAAATGGCGAGTTTTCTCTTTGCGCTGTTCTTATGATTTCACCGACAATAAGCATGGATCGCCCGTGAAAGAACCACTGGATGCCTTTGTTGCGCTTTTATACGTAAAATACCTTGAAAACTGCAATCAAAAGGCAAGATAAGACCCAGATAAGACCTTCATTGGACACAATGCCAGAGCGAAGAGTGTTGTGGGTTGCCCGGCCCTCGGGCGACCCTCGGGCTGCCCATAACCAAGCCAGCGGTTGCCAAGAGAAGTAGAAACGCGGGCTCACAATATATTTTGAAATTTTACATCCGTGGTGATTAGAATAGCTTTATGATAGTGTTCCTGTTGAAAAATGCAGTCAATGGGCATGGTAAGAGCTTCCTTATGCATCCAAGCATCTGAAATTATTTTGTATGAGTGTTTCCGTTGTTTCCTCTGTTTCCGGTGTTTCCTCGATTTCGACTAGTGAGCATCGTTTAGCTTTGTAATGTACAGTATCATCATCATTGTTGTTGCCAGTTTGGGATCAGTCAAACCAGCGCCTGCACTGAATCAAACATTATGTTCCTTGCTTGTTGCCCTCTCAGCAACACTGAGCATTACATTAACGACATGTGTAGGGTTGCCAGGTTCGTCAGAATCACTTCATTTTTGGTTATCATAATCAGACATCTATACAGTCTATGGGACAGACAGACACATTCTTAATTCCCCATTGTTTTCTTAAACTGATATGAGCAAGATGTTTATAATGTTTCCTTTCTTGTTAAGTGAATTTTTTTGTGTATTAAAAAATAAAATGAAAATAAAAATGATACATATGAAAAAAAAAGTACAACGCTCTTGGGGGGGCCCCTGGCGGTCGGGGCCCTAGTTTGCGTATATGGAGGGGCGACTATGGCTGCACATGTGATCAAACGGTTGAGTCTGCAGAGTTTGCAGGACTAGAGAGAGAGAGAGAGAAGTGTAATAAGTGAGTGTGACTTACACCGAGAGAGGGAGTGACAGAGAGACCACCCTGTTAGTGAATCTATTTAAATTAGAGACCTCTATATTTCAGGATATTCCATCCTGGGAGAGACTCTGAAAATGATTTTCATTGATTCCATTTTATGAGATGAGTTTGCCTTGGCCTGCTTAGGGGAACATGCAAACCAAAATGATGGTCAATTAAAGCAACCATTATCAGCTCCATGTACCAGAACATGATTTTAGAAAGGTATAACGACCATCATTATTTTTCAGCACAACTTCATAAGATTGTAAAAAAAAATCAACACGTGTAAGGGGCATGTTTTTGGTATTACATAGAATGTTTATTTAGAAGACACAACTACATCAAATGTTGTTCTCTGTGTTTCCTCTCTTCCTCGGGGCAAACCCTAACAAGACCATCAAGGCTGTCAGGCTGGGCCTAATGGAAGACCCTGAAGATTGCTAAGGTTATTCACAATAAACTATCACTTCAAGATCTTCTGCATGGTTGCCACCTTTAGCTTGTTAAAATCCTCCAACTGACCCTGGCCGATTGGAAACGTTTTGTTCAATTTAACGAGACAGCCATGGGGATAATAATCACAAGGACACTCAAAGGTAATTAATAACAGCATGACTTGTTGTCAGCAGGGGTATTTCAACTAAGGCCCCACTCAAAGGCCACTCCTGCTGATCACAGAGATATTGAACATATTTAACAAGCTGCCTCGTTTCAGGCACAGTCGGCACAGTAGGCAGATCATCTATTACAAATGACTTCACTTAATATTTAGCATTCGGTTGAGTTATATGACGAATACAGGTCATTACGAAACAGAAAGGGCCTGGGGCATCTAGTTTAAAAAAGTGTACAGATAGACTGCGTGCCCAGAACCTTTCTGCTGAGAGCCATTGCACTAATCTGCCCACTGGCACTTAATCCTGCAGTGGTTGGAGAGTTCCCTGATCCAAGATGATGTCTTTTGTTGTGAATATTGTGCTTCATATGATTGCATCCCTGTAAAATGTTTGCTTATGTAATGTATTCATATAAAGCACAAGGCCATCTTGAAAGCAGCACAACGGGATGGAATGTGCTCATTAAAACAAAGAAAAGCAATGCATTGCATCAATACATGCATATTTTAAGAAGCCTGTTTTGTGCTCCTTTGGCGCTGTTTATTCATTTCACAAACCTCACAGGCCAGTGCTGATTATGCTCTCCTCCTAAGGAAACACATTGAGATACACCATCAGGAGATTTACAAACCAACGGTTTAGTTTAATCTGGGTTATCATACAGTGTGTACCATTCCCCAGCGGTCCAGTTAGAATGTGTTATTCATTCTAAGTGCATGAGAAGTCCAACCACTTGAATGTTATCAGGGAGGCCACCTTAATGGACATAGTAGCCAACACTGGCACGCATCAGCCTCATCAGCAGCTTGAACTAAGATCCAAATCCTATGCAGCCATGATGCCATCTCATGTTACCACACAGTATCTCTCTCTATTCCGCTCTCTCACATGCACACGCAG
Source organism: Melanogrammus aeglefinus (assembly GCA_900291075.1). NCBI lineage: Eukaryota > Metazoa > Chordata > Actinopteri > Gadiformes > Gadidae > Melanogrammus > Melanogrammus aeglefinus. The sequence continues at coordinate 21,050 of OLKM01003195.1, read as the reverse complement.
ACAAACACAGACACAGACACAGACACAGACACAGACACACAGACACACACACACACACACACACAGACACACACACACACACACACACACACACACACACACACACACACACACACACACACACACACACACACACACACACACACACATGCACACATGCATGCATACACATACACATACACAGATTAGATCAGAGTGATGCTTGTATAACTTTGGTTCTTAATAACTATTGTAAGACCCAAGTTATAAATACTCTTTAGAAACTGTATAATATAAACATAGAATGTAAAATACGTAATATAAATAATGATATGTAAATATATGATTGATACATTTTCCATTTATTTATTATTATTATTATGAACGAGAGACAAAAGACTTAATTATCTCAATGTTGACATCCCACCAGAGACTCTGCAGGGGGTGTTCATCAAAGACACTGAATAATCAGAACAACACTTATACGGTTAGAGATGTTCACATCGCTCTAGTCGCCCCCTTCTAACTGTTCACAAGGAGCCCGATCACCGCTATAGAGAGGACGGCCTGGGCAATCATTACAATTTTTATGTTGTTCAATCATGGTTATTCTAAATGGCCAATATACCTTCCCATCATCAGGGGGGAAGGGCCGAGTGGGAGTTACTTAAAACTTCTAGCAATACAGTTAAAGTAACATGCATTTATAAAATAGTGAAAATAAGTAATATAGGAATGTCATGGCATCATGTTCCATTTAACATCATTATCTTATCTTCAACACCACGATCCAAATCCTGGTCTGTCAGAGGCCCCGTTTCCCGATAACGATGGATCCATGCTCAATCATTCTCACGATGGATCTTGCGATCCATCATAAATTTCTTTGGAGTGTTTCTCGAAACTCCTCTTAACATGTACGCACGACGTTCATAGGATTGTAACTCTGTATACTGACACGGCTGAAATGGGCCCCGTTGGAGGGGGAGATGCAGAATGTCGGAAAATGGGGTTAAAAAGGGTTAAAATATCTCCCATCAAGGCCAACAGCAGAATAGTCTACGAAAAGAATAGACTGCAATAATATGAATGATAAAGATATTAAAAAACAATTGATTAGGCCTAGGCCGACATATGTTATATCAGTCCTAATCCTGAACACACTGTGCATAATTTTTTTCACAGCATTTTCCCCCCCTGAAATAATTCCATGTTACAAAATCTAAAATAGCTTGTTTGACAACTACATTTATCTTAATGTGCTGATTTCTGAAACATGCTTTGCGCAGCAAAGAGAGTAGACTTTATCTGATTCCGCGTAAGGTTTCATTGATTGGTGTGCATTCTCTTCTCTAGAATCTTTGGTGTAAGCATAAAAATGCAACATTCCATTAATTCAGTATCATTCAAAAGCAGAGGCTGGACATTGACACACGGCTATTGCTGCCCCGATTAGGAGAGCTTGGTCTAGATCCTTCCCATATTGTTGGGTAGGATGATGTATAGGCCTTTTTAGAATGCCAAGCCGGTTCGGTCGCTGCTTAGCACGCCCGGCGATTTCACCATCTTTTCTCAAGTTTCATGTGTAAAACCGAGGGGGGCAAATCCCCCGTTCGTCACGCTGCGCTCATTGGTTCACTGGAGAAGGAGTTTAGACCTCTTCAGAATAATTAGCATACTACCGAATGATTTTATTTTTTAGGAATGAAAACACCCGCAAGCAAGAATGAGTTCAGCTACAAACGAGATAAACTATTTACAAGTGCAAAAACGCCAACATATTCTTTATTTTGCAGAGCAAGTGTTTTTATCCCGACAAAGGCCTCGTAAGGAAAGTTCCTCTGTGTCTCTCTCGTAGATCGCACCATCTTTCAAGGTCTTTTTTCATGCGACTGCATAACCTTCTCTCACATGATCAGCAGCTCGCAGATTTCACTTTCTCTCCAGTTAGAACTGCTTATCATGATACCTCTATCCAAGCACCTCCGGGAGGGTAAATCGGGGTGCTAGCTCAAGCAGCCAATTTACCTCGGGCAGTGTAAACGAGCAGACCATGCCGCGAAATAGGCTTGCATACGATGGCATTTTTGGCAGTGTAAAAACGCCTTATGATGGTGCTGGTAAGGTAAGCGGGAAAGCGCGCAGCGTTCAGGCATGCATCGCAGCAGTTTCCCGCAGCAGTCTACGTTCATTGCAGAAACCACGGTCCCAACTTGGCGATTGTGCACTGTCAGGGATGTTTGTAACTGTCTAGACACGGTCCAATAAAAAATGAACTTCATCAGAGCCTCACTGAAGCGCCTACAGTGCTTTATGGCAAACAATCGCAACAAAAAATGCCTGAAATTCATGGCATATTTGGCAGTGTAAAAACGCCTTATGATGGTGCTGGTACAACCCGGTATCACGAGATCTCGTGCTCATGCGCACGAAACGCGTTAATCTATTGAATCGTGTCCCAGAGTACGATTGTTCGACTTTTTTCGTGAAACGCATCACGAAATGTTAACCAATGCATTCTGAATGCGCATCCTTCACAACTATATTCTTGGTCATAACTATCAAACCAAACATCCTTCACATTCACCGAGCGACGATTATGAAAGTAAAATGCACATTTCTCGCTAAAAATGTTTACATAAACACTTTTAATGGCGTAACCCGCCATTAAAAGCGTTAAAAGCGTCTATCGGTGACTAGGCCTTCGTCACGGATAGACGCTGTGAGCATCTTTCCTATTGGATAGTTTTTAGGATATTTTTCTGTGAAAATGGCGGACATACTTTTTAAAAACGCCATTAAAAGTGTTTATGTAAACATTTTTAGCGAGAAATGTGCATTTCTACTTTCATAATCGTCGCTCGGCGAATGTGAAGGATGTTTGGTTTGATAGTTATGACCAAGAATATAGTTGTGAAGGATGCGCATTCAGAATGCATTGGTTAACATTTCGTGATGCGTTTCACGAAAAAAGTCGAACAATCGTACTCTGGGACACGATTCAATAGATTAACGCGTTTCGTGCGCATGAGCACGAGATCTCGTGATACCGGGTTGGCTGGTAAGGTAAGCGGGAAAGCGCGCAGCGTTCAGGCATGCATCGCAGCAGTTTCCCGCAGCAGTCTACGTTCATTGCAGAAACCACGGTCCCAACTTGGCGATTGTGCACTGTCAGGGATGTTTGTAACTGTCTAGACACGGTCCAATAAAAAATGAACTTCATCAGAGCCTCACTGAAGCGCCTACAGTGCTTTATGGCAAACAATCGCAACAAAAAATGCCTGAAATTCTTAGACACCCGCTGGTCTTAGGATGATTTGTGTAGAGTAGGCTATGTCTTGATCAATATGAGGACATTTTAACCACGATGGTTGCATTAAAATCAGAGGGGAGACAGCAAGTGCAGCTTGAAAGCGACCTCCCACACAAGAGCAATGGAATCATTTGATTTTATTATATGCCTTGTGAGAGTATGTATTTTTTTGAATTTTAAATTGCTGCAATAGATTATGTTGTTGTTGACTTCCAACATGTCTCTGTCTTTGCTGTTTAAATCTAACAGTAGTCTATGATTAATATATCGGCGGTCACGGCCGGCGTTCGGCATAGGCGACCGCCTAGGGCGGCAAATGTGTTGGGGCGCTCTCTGGTGGCGCCCTTAATTCACTAACAAATGGAACGGAGAAGGGAGGGGGCGCGGGATTAATTGTTAGGGCGCACTGAAACCCTCACCGTAGTACGCAGGTACCCCCCCCCCCCCCCCCGCCCGCCCCCCCGCACGGAAGCACTGTCCAGGGCGCAATTAATGTTGAGTCGCCTAGCGCACCGAAACGGTCAGCGCCGGCCCTGTCAGCGGTAACCACTATTTTGGAGGTATTGCGAAATTGCGCCAGCTGAACATTCCGTGGTAATGGATGGGTTTTAATAAAACCCATCCAATACATGGAATGTCTGCTGGTGATGCCACTGAGGCTTTTGTAGGCTAACGATGCTCTTAGCACCCTACAAGTACTCCTGGAGTCCTCGTTAGCTGTGAGCGTTTTCACGACGTTCGTTACCAATGATGCTTTCGGGAAACGGTGTGAAAACTGTACAATGCTTGTACGACGCAATTCACGAACCACAGGCTAACGATGCTTTCTGGGAAACGGGGCCCTGGTCTGTTAACAAGCTAGTGACTGCTGATTAGCGGGGCTAATTAGGTGGACCTCACGATCCACTCCAAACATCTCTAGCACAGTCGGGCACACATTCTTGATATCATTTTTAATCTGCTTCTTGTTATTTCACCATTCACCCAACATTGAGTGCCAGATAACGAAAATACTTTCACGACTCAACAATAACACTACGCTTGTTGCTTGCTTTATTTACTTCAAAATAGCAGTAGGGGAGTAAACAGGTTATTTGCTAATTACTTTTGTGACGAGTTTTTCACGGACGGAGTGCGCTGTGTTTACAGAGTAAAATTGAATTGTGAGTTAAAAAAATAAATAAAGCTTTTCTTTGTTCTAATAAAGATGCAGGTATGAATTCGCCAACATCCCGTTTCCAAATGTGCTATTCAGTCAACCGGTGTGGAGGGCTGGGGGTGGAGGGATGGGAGGTGTAGGTGGAGGGCTGGGAGGTAGAGGGCTGGGAGATGAAGGGCTGGGGGGTGGAGGGCTGGGGGTTTGAGGGCTGGGGGGTTGAGGGCTGTCTACAGCGGAGCATAGAGGGGGCCTGGCTCTCAGCACCTGGTGAGGACACATGAGATAGGTGCAGGTGTTATCACCTGTCTCCTCTGTTAAAGCGCCGCAGTAACTGGCCCAGCAGGGAGGATAATTTTTTTGTGCATTTTGTAAACCTGTATTATTTGCTTTAATTTTATAAACGGTGTGCCTTTGAATGAAATGTTGTATGTATCTCGAATCCCTTGGAGTAAAGGATGAGCTAGCATACACATCTTTACAAATTCTAGTAGTTAATCACTGTTATATAGCTGTACTAAATATACAGTTAAGGAAAACACATTGAGGTCACACTAATCAGCTGTCTGTGTGTAGTTGTGTGTATTTTGTTATATGCACATAGCAAACGTGCTGTTTCATGCACGTTTGGGCTGTGGTTTGCATATCAAAGGCTAGTATCGATTTGTTGATCATTTTCCGTTGAAACGCTATGAAAACATAAAATGCTGCTACTATGTCCTCCGCTAATGCCCTTCACAGGAGTTTGGGAGCCCTAACAGACAAAAAGAAGAATTAAAGAGCAGTTATTGATTAGCAGTACACTCAACTGTCAATCCCTCCAAAAGTAGAATAATACAACAGACGACTCCACTTACACTTACTCCACTTACTTAAAAAAATATTAAATGATCCTCTGGCGTGCACGATGCCTGCACAACCCCTCCATGGGCCCGGTGTGTGTTCAAAGGAGGACAGGCGGAGTATGAAGTCGATCGGGCGTCCTGTTGACTAGGAGCAAGTTGGTGGGGCTGGAGGATGTGACCTCGGTGTGACCTTCTGTACCGCGGTCCCGGGGAGGGGAGGATGTTGATGGGTACAGCTCTGCTAACGACAGGAGGAGTGTTTCATCTCCCTCACTGGCCACCCGTCACCTCACACCTCCTCACATACCTCCACACCTTTGCCCTTTCTCTCCACTGCTCTCCCTCCTCCCCCCCTTCCTCTCCTCCAGCTCCCCCTCGCTCCCCTTCCTCTCCTGTTCCTCCCCTCTCCTGCCCCCTCCCTCCTAACCTTCCTCCCCCTTTCCTCTCCTCCCCCTCCCTCATAATTTCCCTTCCCTCCCTTCCCCTCCCTCCTAACCTTCTCACCTCTCCCTTTCCTCCTTCCTCTCCTCCCCCCTCCCTCCTAACCTTCTTACCTCTCCCTTTCCTCCTTCCTCTCCTCCCCCTCCCTCCTAACATTCTCACGTCTCCCTTTCCTCCTTCCTCTCCTCCCCCCTCCCTCCTAACCTTCTCACCTCTCCCTTCCCTCCTTCTCCTGTTCCTCTCCCCTCCTTCCCCTTTCTCCTCTCTCTCCTTGCCTCCCGTGCATGGTCTACGTATCCTCTCTTCTTTCTCTCCCTCCGGTCTCTCCCGACCCTCCCTCCCTCCACTCTTTTCCGCTCCCTCCACTTCCTCTTCCTCTCGCATGCTTGAAATTTTATTATTTTTTGCTGATCTGTTCTCAACCGAAGTCCCCCTCTCCTCTCTCCACCCTCTTCCCCCTCTACTCCCTCTTCCCCCTCTCCTCTCTCTCCTCAATCTCCATCCTCTGCTCCCTCTACTTCCTCTGCTCTCTCTTTCATTATTCCAGAGGTGCCCCACCGCCCGCCGTCTCACTCCATGGCCTTCTGTGGTGTTGGGCGTTGCCAGAGTCTAAAGGACGACTTTCTTAGGACTCTATTTCTCGATCATCTGGGATTTAAGGGAGTAATGAGGAAAACAATTTCTCTGATTGGTCCAGTATTGAGCGAGACCGCTACAGCTGTAATCATGGAAAAGGGGCTGCGATTTAATCCTTTAGGGCCACAGAGCCGACTGACAGGCTCAGATAATATTCTATCTTTATGGAAAGGATCCCTACATAGGAATCATACTTGTTTCTTTACCTTTCACATGATCCACTCTGTTTGGTATTGTGTACAACCAAGTCTCGCTCGAAGAGAAGTCTCACGCTGAAATGTTGCTGCTGCGTCATTGCAGGATATTTCCCCACAGTCATCACATCATCAACTCACCCAAATAGTCCATGTAACCCTGAGCTACGCTCAGGAGTCCAACACAACAAACTCTGCTCTCTCCACCACTGACTAGTTTCCACCCTTCTCTTCCTGCAACAACTCAAATAACAATAACTTCCGCAATCAAGCGAAAGGTGAAGAAATAACTTGTGTTTCTCTGCAGGGATCCTTCTATCATGATATAATACAATATGAGTCGGTCAGTGGCAGAAACAATCGATCTGAGAGGATGTATGTTGACCGGGGGCTACTCCCTGAGGGATTACATAGCAGACCCTCATAACGGAATGCAGCTGCAGCATTCCCGCTCAATACTGGACCAATTTCACAAATTGTTGTCTGCATTAGTCCTGTAGACCCATAATGGTCGGAAAATAGGGTCCAGGTAGGAAAATTGCTAACTTTTCCTTTAATGATGTGGCTCTGCAGCATAGCCGTAGCGGCCATATAGGCTACATTGGGGTACAAGTCCCCCCCAATGTTCAGATATGCCCAAAGTGTCCCCCCCAATAAATCGCTGGGAAAAGGGATATAGCAATTCAATATTTCTATGGGTAGAACACTTGAAGTACACTCCGTTCCCTGAACGCATCTCTGCAAACACTGCGCGCCGCACACCCTAAATAACTTAATCCGATTCCATCTACAGCGCTTACAGCCAATGGGAATATGGCTGTTCGGGCTAGCTAGCCAATGGGATAGATCCATGATTTGATTCGTTTGATTCACGTGCGGCTTGGTGATGTTGACTTGTCGCTCGATTGCATTGGTCATTAACCATCAAGCAAATGAGTGGCGTGTTACGATCGAAAACACAGGTAAGTTATGAAGCTTTTGATAATGTCTCTCAAATTTCGTGAGTTGTTGTTGCTTCTCTAGCGAGCAGCATCATTAGCTATGTGTTACCTATGTAATAAGACAGCTAGATGAGGTTGTCCCCGGCCCCATTTGTAATTCCAACGCCTCATTATGCCGACGTCTCAATGTTCTGAAATGTTCCCAATTAGATCTAAATGCGCTGGGGACAGAGATTCGGTTTCCTTGTTGTCAGCGGTGGATCATACTTCAATTTCAGTGGTAGATATGTGTACCTGGCTCTGGTATATCTAACACCTGATAGTAGTTTTTCTCACCAGTTGTATTATATCGATCCTTGTTTCTTTCTGCCTGTAGAGCTCTGTGGATCTCCACATCCAGCCTGCCTGCTTCACTCTCTCCAGCCTGAAGCTCCCCCACTCACCTCCAGCCTATGCTTCATCCCTAATCACCTTCTTTTGTTAGGGTAAAGGTACCCATTAAGCCTATTCCTCTACTATCTTAGGACTACTGCTGTGATTTCTTCTTTTTGTAGTAATTATCTTCCTGCGAACAAATTAGCTCCATCTATTATACTAAGATAAATGTAATACTTTAGACAGTGTATAATCTTGATGTAGGCTATATAACCCCATGTAATCAAGTCTTAAAATGAACAGCCTCTCATTACAGTGAGAATTGGTCTGACAACATGGATTTCCTATTGAAAAACATGAGGTGGGCTTTAATGGAACATAGTCGGCTTAAATGGTTCCATAGTGACTTCTGGTGAAAAAAGATGATTCATTACCTTCAAATGAAATAAATATATATAAAAGTTTGCATGGAGCCTAAATAACCAGTAGACTAAGCATTATAGTAATTGTTATTTATTCAATGTTTATAATTATTAAGTCAAGTCTCATTCAAAGTTACAAAACATTGTATAATATATGTATTCATAGATTAATCTATAATTAATCAGGAAACATTCAGGTTATGTCCTTGACATGTCTAATTCTTTAACAGTGCATCATTCAATACGTCTCATGGTTTCACCATGAGATTAGCTCAGTGCGCTCTCTCATGAAACTCATCTATGTTCTTATTAAACAAGTGGTTGAAAATATCAGAAAATCTATGTTTTCTGAGGGGTAACAAAAGTTTTGGGGTGACTTCTATTTAGGTTCATGAGATGGATTCACCTGGGTGGGTTTTACTCAACATTGGCATTTGTCCATGTGCTTGTATAGGTGACTGCCTTACTTCCCTGCATGGTGGCTCACTGTGCCGGAGGATTTATTATTGCCTGCATGCTTGTTTTTGAATAAACACTGCTTCTCAAGGTAACTTGGTAACCCCTGCTTCCCTCCCACTCACCGTACACATCCCCCAGCACCATTATTTATGTATCTACTATTCTCCCTTTTACTTAATGTATCAAGGTGAATAAGGGTGGTGGACTGTGCTCCAAAGTATTTCAGACAACAAACTACAAACAAGAACCCTGTCAGTCTTGTTCCCCATTCTGCTTAGTTATTACTATGAATAAATCATATTTTCCACAATACAAAGGGAATCAGTCTAATGCCACACAGAGTAATCAAGCACTTGTCAATGAAGCATTCATCCGTCTGCGGCTCCCCTGTTGTCCCACCCCTGCTGGCTCCTGCGTGAGATGTTGTCCATATCTTGCTGTCATTCCCCTACTTGGGGTCGGAAACCTCTTCTGCCGAGAACACACACTACTCTTCTACTCAGATACAATACATTAACTACAACAACAACAGCACACAAAAACAAAACTGTTGACAGCACCACGAGCGGTGTGGTTACGTATTTATTCGTTCTGCTCTTTAATGTGTTTATGGTTCTGTATCATAACAGCAAGAATAAGGAAAACTCACATCTGCCTGTGCAGCGGTTGAGAGGCTGAAAATAGCAGGAGGCCTGAGGGACATGGGGGGCCTGTAGAGGTTTTTCTGTTCTTTTTTTTTCACCAGCAGCTTGTTGCCTTTTGGTGAGTACATTAGTCATGTCTCTTTGGTCATATCTCCACATGAGTCATCTTTCTATGGTCCTTTGGTGGCGTTACATAACAGCCATTAGCCTTGCCTCCCGCCCGGTCCCCGGTGTTAATAACACCGTTGTGTCCCGCGTTGTTCATGGCAGCCAGCGATGTTCTGCAGCCGACAGGCTGGGGGCCACATCACGCATAATCTCCTTAACAGGTTTTTAGTAAAAGCTCTGTTTTCCCAGTGCCCTGTGTTCTTTTTCTAAGAATGGAGCCCCACTGCCCGGAAGGGTTGCTATTCTGACCATGGAAATCACACCCTCCCCCCCCCCACTTCTCTGTCTCTTCAAAAAAAAGGACATGGACAAATCATTTACAAAGTTTTTTAACAACAAGCCCCTGGTGTAATGTCTAAAAGTCTAGCGTCTTACATAGTCTATAAAAAATAATCTGTGCTCACTGTTGCCAGATTGGGTGAAAAATCAGTGTTGCCAATCTGGCAACACTGGGTGTGCTTCCTACATTGTCTGCGGCATGCACTTCAATAGTTGTCCAAAGTTTAATTGAAACAGTGAGCACGTTTCTGTTGGTCAGCAGATTTCATTGTGATGACGGATTGGCCTGTGACTCCCATTCAGCTCAAACATCTGTGTGATGGCACAGAGACAGCCTCTATGTGTGCACGTATTTCACTCTCGTCCACAGACACAAATATGCCTTCAAAGACCATTTATACAGATGCTTTTTGAGAATAATAATTAATCACAGGCAATGAACTCAAAAATCGAGAATTTATTCATCTTAAATATGCATAAAAAGAAAGTTGAAATATGCCGGAAAGTTTAGCAAACTCTGGTTGAACAAAATACTTGTAAATGTGGGTGAATTATCCCACCGTGACTTCAGATTTGTCTCACTCGGTGAAACATCATGAACTGAGGAGAACATTTCCCCTGCTGTTTTAATGGAGGATTTATTATGCAAAACGATTAATCAGAGGTGTGATGTTTTCCTTTTTTGGAATGCTCTATTTTCTACGCCTTAAAATCTCCCTGCATGATGTATTGGATTAGTAATCACAGAAGAAGACTTCCAAATTACCAGTTCTCAATTAATTATTGGATAGTATTTCGAAACACATCTCTTAATAATGGTTCACTTAATAGGTAATGTGTATGTAAGAAGTGGCAGCCGGCCGGGATTAAGCCATTAAGGTCACATTATAAATAGCCTTACCATTTTCTTTGTGTCTACAGTCCAAGGGAAGAAAAATGCATTTAAGATGATATGACATTTTCTCGGTATGTACAGGAAATGTGCAAATTAAAAATAACACGTAAAAATGAATTTTGCCATTACTAATATGTGGAAAATCACACACGTACAACTACCATTTAAACGTTGTATTATCTTGACGTGTTTACCAAGGCAGGAACTAAATCACCTCTATATCCCTTCAGGAACTAATTCAATATAAAACTTTCTGAGCTTCAAAAAAGTTCAAGTTCAAACAAGCCTCATCTAAATATGTGTGGTAAGATTGACCTTGTATTTCTTTCTCCATTAGTATAATGATTATGCGGTTTCCACTCAACCAAGGATAAAGATGAATTATAAAGTAATCAAAAAGTACTGCGAGACAATTTCTAGTTTTTCACTATCTCTGTTCTGCCTCCTGCAGATCTCCGTATGTTCTTGGATTCCTCATCTCTAACCTCCTGGCCTTTCCTCTGCTCTTTTCTTCCTTTTCCATTTTTTCGGCGACATTTAGGTTTTTTAACTCGCCCAACTCCAGTGCCGTGTTCCAATATCCATACTATCCGTACTTGCTAACCTAAGTTTGAGTACGTAGGGCGTTCCAAAGATCGGGCGAAAATAAGTGTACTGAAAGGACCCGGATGGTGTACTCAAAACGGTCAAATCGCGAAGTGCGTGGCGATGTACACTTTTCCTACTCAACGGCAGCCATTTTAGCTATGTAGCAGAAGAGGGCAGGGCCAGGTTGAGCCAACGTCGGCGCATTTTCCACATAGCCTCTGTGAGAAATAGGTATTGAACGCCCAACTCACATGCGGGACGGGACGCAACCAAGGAGTCAGTTGTTCAAAAGCAGGAGTCGGCTCAGAGAGTTGAAGGTTGCAAAAGAATGGTGCCGGTTTATTTACAGTGTCAAAAAAAGTACAAATATATCACACAAAATAATACAGCCTCTCGGCAAGCTGTTGCATGTGAAATGCCCAACCTTTTTCCCCTCCCATGTCTCCCCATTAAATAGGCCTACCAATCAGGGTCGATTGGGAGAAACCACTGGGATAGGTGACACATCAGTATAACACAATCAAACACCACAGAAAAATAGCCCCAACACTATATGTTAATCAAACAATGCATACCAATATATACACACACAGTCTTTGATAATACATCACGCCAACCATAACGACACTTAGAAGTACAAATGCTACCTCGCTACACCCGCCATTAGCAAACCAAATGAACGGTCCCGGAACAGAAAATAAAGCCCTGGTTCTCATGCGGCACCTGTTCCCCATGGACCAGTTTGCCGGACGGACAGGAAGAAGGGTAGTTGACAAACACATGTATGGGTGAATTATCTAGCATGTTTTGAATAAATGGAGTGTATTATACTGTGGTGTGTGGTTGTTTGTAGTGTGGTGCTATGTGTGCATGCAAAAAGTAAATGGCAGCATCTGGGGAAATGGGACCCTCGCTTTTCACATTTCCTCCCCCCTCTGAAGGCTCGTCACTAGGGTGACGAGACAGGAAGTCTGCTACGGGATTCTGTTTCCCTGCCCTGTACCTAATCTGAAATTGGAATGGCTGCAAAGACAAATACCATCGTGTTATGCGTGCATTTGAATCTTTCATTTTCCCCAACCATTGCAATGCCTTATGATCAGACTCAAGTAGAAAGTCTCTGCCCATCAGGTAATACTTCAAAGTCTCTAGGGCCCATTTCACTGCCAGGCACTCAAGCTCCACTACGGAGTACCTGGTTTCCCGGGGAAAGAGTTTACGGCTAATGTAAGCCACCGGCTTCTGCTCTTCGGCCTCCCCCTGGAGAAGAACTGCCCCCAGTCCCACTCCAGAGGCATCTGTCTGCACTGTGAACTGTCTCTCAAAGTCTGGACTCTGCAACACGGGTTCACAGAGCAATGCTGCTTTCAGGTCCTGGAAAGCCCCCTGATGCACGTCCTCCCCCCCCCTTGATCTTCTTGGACCCCGACTTCCGGGTCAGATCAGTGAGAGGTGCAGCACGGTTGGCAAAGTTCGGGATGAATCTCCGGTACCATCCAGCCAGCCCCAAAAAGACCGTACATCCTTCTTGGTCTGGAGTCGTGGACAGTCCCGGACCGCCTCCAACTTGTCCTTCTGAGGCTTAATCACCCCTCCTCCAATAATGTGCCCAAGGTACCTGACCTCAGACTGAGCCAGGGCACATTTCTTTAGCTGGAGCGTCAGTCAAGGCCTCGTTGATGCGGCGCAGCACCTCCCCCAGATGCTGGAGGTGCTGCCCCCAGGTGGCGCTATAAACTACCACGTCGTCCAAATACGCCGCTGCAAAGGTGTCTGTGCCATCCGGCACACGGTCCATAAGCCACTGGAAGCATGCAGGCACCCCCTGCAGGCCGAAAGGCATGACCGTGAACTGGTAGAGACCTTGAGGGGTACGGAAGGCCGTGTATGGCTTCGCTCCCTCAGCCAACGGCACCTGCCAATACCCGTTGCAGAGGTCAAGCGTTGTGATAAACTGCGCCTTTCAAAGACGCTCTAGGAGGTCCTCGGCATTGTATAGGCGTCAAAGCTGGACTGGGCGTTGAGCTGCCTAAAGTCAATGCAGAAGTGGAGGCTCCAATCCTTCTTAGGAACGAGAACCACAGGGCTGCTCCAACCACTGTAGGACCGCTCAACGACCCCCAGCTGCTTCATTGCCTCCAACTCCTTCTTGAGTGCAGGCAACAAGCGCTCAGGGATCCGGTACATCCGCTACCTCACCAGCTTGGAGTCTTTGAGCTGGATGTCGTGCTCCACCACCGCTGTGCGCCCTGGCTGCTCGGAGAACATCCCCTCCGGGATGATGGCCCGCAGCTCCTGCACCTGCTGAGCAGTCAGGTGAGAGAGGTCGGGCTCAGTGTTGGGTACCTGCGAAGGAAAGAACTGCTCCGGAGGATCTTCATCCTCCCCCACAGATTGCACCATCAGCTGGTGGCTGAGCGGCAACTCCCGCTCGTGCCACTTCTTGAGGAGGTTGATGTGAAAGACCTGTCTGGTCTTACGCCTCCCTGGAATCTCTAGCTCGTAGGTCACCGGCCCCAGCTTACGAGTAATCCGATAGGGCCCCTGCCAGCGGGCCAGAAGCTTGTTCTCTGTCGTCGGCAACAGCAAGAGAACCTGCTGTTCTGGCGTGAAGCTCCTCTGTCTCGCCGACTGGTCGTACAACCGGGCTTGGGTCTGCTGGGCCTGATGCATGTTGTCCTCCACCAGGCTAGCCATCTCCTCCATCTTGTCTCGCATCTTCAGGGTGTAGGCAAGGATGCTGTTGGTCTCAGTGGGCCTAGGGTTCTCCAGGCCTCCCGCAGCAAATCCAGAGGGCCCCTGACTTGACGCCCATACAATAGTTCAAAGGGCGAGAACCCTGTGGATGCCTGCGGCACCTCCCTGTAGGCAAAAAGGAGGTACGGTAGCCACTGGTCCCAGTCTCTGCAAAAAACTTTTTCAGCATGCTCTTTAAAGTTCTGTTGTACCTCTCTACCAGCCCGTCAGTTTGAGGGTGGTAGGGAGTGGTCCTTATTTCCCTTATCCCCAGTAATCCGGAAACTTGTTTCAGTGTTTTGGAAAGGAATGCACTTCCCTGGTCTGTGAGGATTTCGTTTGGTATGCCTACCCTAGATATCAGCTGCAGTAAGGCTTGTGCGATAGCGCTAGCTGTGATATTGCGCAGGGGGAAGGCTTCAGGGTATCGAGAAGCATAATCACAAATTACTAAAAGGAATCTGTGCCCTGACCGTGTTCTTTCTAAGGGCCGAACTATATCCATCGCTATTCTGTGGAATGGGACACCAATGATTGGGAGTGGATGAAGAGGGGAACGTCTGACTTTGTGGCTACTGGTAAGTTGACATGTGGGACATGACTTACAGTACCTTTGTACTTCACTGTATAACCCTGGCCAGTGGAAATGTGCAGCTATACTCTCAAGACTCTTAACATTTCCAAGATGCCCTGCCCAAGGGATACCATGGCCTAAGGTTAATACCTTCTCTAAGACCCTTTGGGACAAACAACTGCTCACTGCGTCCCCCCTTGGGTTGGTGGTACAATAGGCCCTCCCGGATAAAGTAGTAATCACCCGTTAAAGCCGCAGCTACCCCAGTCTTCTCACCATCCACCTCTGTGACTTTGCGGAAGGTTTCTTTCAATGATTCATCCGCTTTCTGCAGTTCACTGATATTACTGGGAACCTCCCACAAAGCTTCTTGTGGCACATCAGGAACTGGAAACTGATCTCCCATTCTCTGCACTGTTCCCTGCATCTTCTCTCTCCTTCTCTGTCTGCGGCTCTTTCGCGCCTTGACATGCCCAGGTGGGCTAATTTCTACCTGAAAGAAGGGCATCATGTCCAACAGTGACTTATTAGCCTCCACTTTAGCCTTAAATTGTGATCTAGTTGCTACCATACTAACTGGCTTGGTAGATTGCACCAATTCAGGCAGTATGAGGACATCCTGTCCCAATACTACTGGCTGGCTCAACCCTTCAACTACCCCCGCCATTAGCCAAAAGGTACGCCCTTTAAGCACAAGGCATATCTTTGCCACCGGATAGACATGCTCATCGCCATTAACACAACACACCCTGATCTGCCTTTTCCCCAGCTTCTCTGACTTGTCTATCAGATGGGGCTGAACCAAGGTCTGGCTGCTGCCTGTGTCTAGGAGAGCGAACACAGCTTTACTATTGACCGTAACAGGGACAGTCTGAACTTTTCCCATACACTCATTAGATGTACTACCAGGTCTAGGTACACTACACATGCCTAGCATCTCTTTGGCCTTTCTGACGGGGCACTCTCTGCTGATATGACCTGGGTGATTACAGTAGTAACATACCACATTCACTCTGCTCTGTGTGGCTGTGGGTGCTGGGGCCTGCCTAGGCTGTGAGTTAGAGGGTAAACTGTATGGTGGTCTAGGCTGTGAAGTAGGTGTTGTTTGAGGATGTGTGTATGGCGTCCTACTCTGACCAGACCCCCTAGGACCAACTCCCATACCGTATCCCCCAGTCTTACCCCCGGCTGGTGATCGGTTGAAGCTCTGGAACCGGAACGCCTTCGCAACCGAGCGTGCAGCAAGTAACGCCTCTACCAGCTCCATAGCCTGCTGGCCAGTAGTCGGGTTATGCTCCTTCACCCACACACGCACATCAGGAGCCAGGGAACACAGGTACTGCTCCAGGATCAGGAGCTCTCTGATCTCCTCAACAGTCTTCCTGTCTGGCTGTATCCACTTTCTGTAGTTATCCTTCAGGCGGTTGTATAGTTCTTTCGGGGTCTCTCCTGGTCGGACGTCCGGATCACGGAACCACTGCCTGTAGATGTCTTCGCTGTTCTCGTATTTTGAGAGAATGGCCTCTCTCACCTTGCTGTAGTCCATGGCCTCCAGGATATCCATCGCCACGTATGCAGCCCGTGCCCATCCCGTTAGGTAAGGTACCAGGTACACGGCCCATTCAGCTCTTGGCCACCGATAGGCGGATGCCAGTCTCTCGAAGGATGGTTAGATATTGTTCAATATCATCTCCCTCCTCCAGCTTCGGCACGGCTGCTCTGGTCCAGGCGGCTGGAGACGGCACTGCTGGGTCTGCTGGGGCTGCTTGTCCTGGGCCTGGATATGGAGGTGCTGCTGGTGGTGGTTCCACTGGATGTCGCACGCCATCACTTCCTGGCCGACGTCCATCATCGCCACGCCTTCGCTCTCCCTCCAGCTTATCTCGGACATTGTTCAGCTGCACCTGCACACTATGCCATCTTTGCTCTTGCTTGTAGGCCTCACGATCTTGGCTCCGGATAGTCTTCTGAAGGAGGCTGTAGAGGGATGCCATGTTCATCATCCCGGTGTCCTCTGCGGCATCATCAGCCACTGGAACACCTCCCTGGGCTCCGTCCGCTTCCTCTTCTTCCTCCTCTGGCCGCGGCATACCCCGGGTTGGATATCGGTTCGACATCCCCTGGCGTATCTGCGCCCGTCTTCCTGGACTTCTCTTTGTGCTCTTGGAGGGCGCCACGATCCCACCACTGCTACCAGCTGTGAGAAAGAGGTATTGAACCCCCAACTCACATACGGGACGGAACGCAACCAAGGAGTCAGTTGTTCAAAAGCTCAGAGAGTTGAAGGTTGCAAAAAAATTTTGCCGGTTTATTTACAGTGGCAAAAAAAGTACAAAAAAATCACACAAAATAATACAGCCTTTTGGCAAGCTGTTGCATATCAAATGCCCAAGCTTTTTCCCCTCCCATGTCTCCCCATTAAATAGGCCTACCAATCAGGGCCGATTGGGGGAAACCGCTGGGATAGGTGACACATCAATATAACACGATCAAACACCACAGAAAAATAGCCCCAACACTGTATGTTTATCAAACAATGCATACCAATATATACACAAATAAGCACACAGTCTTTGATAATACATCACGCCAACCATAACGACACTTAGAAGTACAAATGCTACCTCACCACCCCCGCCATTAGCAAACCAAATGAACTGTCCCGGAGCAGAAAATAAAGCCCTGGTTATCATGCGGCACGCGTTCCCCATGGATCAGTTTGCCGGACGGACAGGAAGAAGGGGAGTTGACAAACACATGTATGGGTGAATTATCTCGCATGTTTTAAATAAATGGAGTGTATTAAACTGTGGTGTGTGGTTGTTTGTAGTGTGGTGCTATGTGTGCATGCAAAAGGTAAATGGCTAAATTGTAGCTTCTGGGGAAATGCGAACCTCGCTTTTCACAGCCTGCATTAAAAGATTCATTTTGTAGTTTTTATAGCTTTTTATAGCTGCTAGGCGTAAAGAGTTCACAGTTTAAAGCAGGATGTTTATTGCGGGGGAGGAGCCGCGGCGGCAGTAGTGATCATAATTTCCAGTTAGTACACCACGGAGTATTTGATTTGGAACAACACTTACATCTGAAAATTAGTGCACTTATGGCGCATTTCCACTAGCACGGCTCGGCTTGGTACGGCTCGGCTCGGCGCGCTATTTGCGTGTTTCCACTAGCACGCAGTGCCTGCAACCGGGTACATTTTGGTATCACCTCAGCCCTGGTTCCAAGCGAGCCGAAGCGTTACTAAAACGTGACGTCAGCCGACTGCCTTCCACTGATTGGCCGATGAGTGTCGTCACTGGAAGCGTCATAACCGCGCGACGACCGCCTAGAATGTAAATAAAAACAAGACGCGAGACAAGACACCACTTTTTACTGCTTTTTGACTTGGAACGAGATGGCTTCTCAGAAAAAATCCACTCCTTGGTCGGTGGAGGAGGTCCAGACGTTCCTGACTCTGGTTGCCGAAGAACGGATTCAGAGGGAGCTCGACGGCACCACGCGTTGTTGTTGTTCTGGTCTTCCGGATTTGTACGTTGCTCGGCGCCGTGTAAATGACATCACAGCGGTTTCGCGCAGCCGTGTTATGACGACCCCGCCCACGTCGAGGAGGCACCAGTTGTAATGGAAACACAACCAAACTATCAAACAAACAAATCGTGCTGAGCCGTATCGAGCCGAGCCGTGCTAGTGGAAATGCGCCATTAATGAGCACGGATAGTGTAGTATGTTTAAGTGTACTCATGGAAGTATGGATATTGGAACACAGCACAGAGTGATCTTTGGACCAAGGAGAACATGAGCACTAAAAAAAGTCTTTGCATTATTTATCCCTCTGTGCCAAAGTTGTGTCCGAGAGTGCTTCAAAAAGCTGGGTGCGGCTGTCAGACAAATAGTATCAAACTACAATTTAAGATCACCAGGGCATTGCCGTGGTTTAGCAGTTGTGACGACCCAGTTGGGTATTTGACCCCGCCCCTGCTGTGTATGCCTGTGTTTTCTCTCCCCCCTGATTAGGAGATTGTCGGCAGATGTGGGATGGACAGTGGCAGTATAAAGAGCCTGCTCAGACAACAGACGAGGCTTCTCCCTCCTCCCAGCATCTACATTACCTTTTTGGATACTTACATTTATACTGATTTGCACCACACTTCTTATTATTGTGTTTGTTATATAATAAATTACTTATTTTTGTACTAATAGCGTGGTCTCCCCGGTTCATGTTGCATGCCTGGAGCCAGCATGTCACATGTGGGGGCTCGTCCGGGATCGTTTCTGGAAGTGGGTAAGGTAAAGAAAATGTTCCTCCACTTGGTTGGAAGGGTAATTTTTGTCAAATTGGCCTTTTGTTTGTGCTGACGGTTAGGAATTGCCTGGGCAGTACTATTACCTGTAATTGGGGAGACCCGCGTTAAATGATAAATTGAGATTTTGGATTAATTGGTTTTTGGGATTGGTTATTTGGTTTGATATGGGTTGCTTTGTTTGATTTGCTGAAGAGGAGTAGAGCCAAATAGGAGGCTAGGTGTAGCTTCAATTGGGAGCAGGTGTGGCGGTTACCATGGAAGGCTGGTAGATTAGATCTGCCGGAGCAACTGATAGTCCTCGCGTTAGGAGGAGTAGAGCGCTTACCACTGTTTATTGTTTTGTTTGTTATTTTTGGTGTGTCGGACGTGCTGGGGTTGCTTGAAACCAAATTGCTGTGGGCACACCGAAGACCAGCTTAGAAGTAGTTAGGGCTGTGTTCTACAGTTAGATGCGGGGCTGCTCCGGCCTGGTGGGAAATTTGTTACACCTGTGTTCAATTGGTTGGCTGTTTGGTGTGCTGTCGAGTCGTAGCCTTTTTCTTTCTTCCAGTTTAGAGCAACATAAGCGTTTATTTTGTAAGGGTACAAGAATTGCTTAAAAGGGACATGGAAGCTTTTGTTGAGGCCCCATTGGAGGCTAAAGTTTATAAGTGTACCAAGCGACAATTGTGGGAGGTGGCTGAGCATTATGGATTGGAGGGTCTGCGGAAAGATTTAGGAAAAGAGGAACCTCAGGAACGGATAAGATCGGGTTTGGTAGAGAAGTCTATTATAAGAACTCAGGCAGAGCCTTATACACCAAACAACTCGGATGAAGATTCGCGTTCTGGGGACAAGGATTTGAGTTTCGAACAGAAAATGGCGCTCAGGCGTTTCGAGACGGAGCAGAAGCATCTAGACCATGACCGTGAAGCTGATTTAGAGCGGAGGCATCTGGACCGTGATGTTGCTTTGGAAATCAAGAAGCTGAAACGAGAAACTGACATCGAGAGACTGAGAATGGAGTCTGAACTTCAGAGAGAAAAGTTTAAATTGATTGCCGAGGGGAAAATGCAGGGTACTGAAGCTGGGGATTCGAGGTCGGGCATAGAGGGAACCTCTCTCTAGGTATGTAAGGTTTTTCAAAATTTACGCGTGAGACCCCCGGACATTTTTCTTCTCCCTCTTTAGGGGGATTTGCGCGATCAGCAGTGAGAGGATGGCGGAGCGCACTTTGCTTCTACAAGCAGTTCTCGAGGGGCGTGCCCAAGAAGCATATGTGGCGTTGTCAGTGGTTGAGCGTAGTTGCTACAAGTCGGTGAAGGCAGCAGTATTGCGGGCTTAAGAACAAGTGCCAGAGTTTTAACAGGCGATCGTATTTAGAATTGGAGAAAGGTGGACCCGGCGAACATACTCTGAGGTGGCCAGAGACCTTGTTGGTTATTTTAACCGCTGGTGTTCCGCAGTAAATGTAGCAACCTTGGAACAACTGGGTGATTTAGTGGTATTGGAGCAGTTCAAAAACATTGTACCAGAGCATCTGGCTGCCTTTATAAATGAGCACAAGGTTATAACGGCCGCGGAGGCTGCCGTACTCTCGGGCAGCGAGTTGGCTATTGAACTCATGAGATCTTGTCAATCACATCGGGGATGATGCGTCGGATTACCATTCTCTTTTTTGGTACCCATGGACGGTAGTGCTCAGGTGGTGGTAGGACAGGATCTCATCATGGTATAGATCGGCTGACAATGAAAGGTGCCATTATTGTGGACATTGGAAGTGGTACTGTCCGTCGTTACGGAATTGACTTCCCAACAAGCTTCAGTGGCCATCCTGGCTTGTGTTGTTGAATGTGCCATGTTCACCCAACGTGAGACAGGGGGTTTTTTACGCTACGCGCAGGATTTGCCTTGACAAGGGGGTTCAGGCTGATGGCGGGACTGGATCGTCCCTGGGGTGAGTCAGTGCTTTTGATCCGCATTGGCACCTTAGGTGAAGACTACGGTCAACACATTTATTACTGGTAAGGTAGTTTCAGAAGAAGGAGGCCGGTGAGATGTTGGTGCGGGATTGTTGCTATTGAAACTTTGTGGTTGAGTCTGTTTTGCCATTCTCAGG
>OLKM01003194.1:0-41808 GCA_900291075.1 Melanogrammus aeglefinus | reverse complement strand
ATGAATGACATCCCTAACGGGGTCAAAGTCACCGGGGCAGCGACCCGGGGACAGCCCTGTTCCCTGGGGCCCCTGGCCCTCCAACGACCATCTGACGTGTTCTCAAAGAGCAGAACCGACCGGCGCTGATCCATGATGTCCTCGCGTCGCTGCGGGGTTAATAACCAATAACGTCTCGTTTGGTCTCTCCTGCGGGGGGACTGGAGCCATGGCCCTCTGAGGGGATATACAGTACGGAGGGTGGGCTGATCCAGCCCCTGTTTCTGGTCCGTCCCCGCTCTCTGTTTGTGTTGAACCGTCACAGCCTCCCCTCTGAACGGGAGCTATCCTACATGTGGGGGGGAGGAGGAGGGAGAGGGAGGGCGAGAGGGAGAGAGAGTGTCAGAGTGAGAGGGGGGGGGGTACGCCGCCAGAGGATCGGCGCAGACGCGAAGGTAAGAGAGACGGCAGAGAAGACAGAAGGGGGAGAGCTAGAGAGGTGAGGGAGGGGAGAGGAGAGAGGGAGAGAGAGAGAGGAAAGGGAGAGAGAGAGAGAGGAGAGAGGAGAGAGAGAGAGAGAGAGCGAGAAGAGAGACGAGAAGAGAGAAAGAGAGAGCGAAGAGGAGGGGGGAGCTAGAAAGGTGAGAGAAGAAGGGGGTAGAGAGAGAGAGAGAGAGAGAGAGGAGGGGGGAGAGCTACGCGAGAGGTTAGAAGAGAAGAGAGAGGAGAGAGAGTAGAGAGAGAGAGAGAGAGAGAGAGAGAGAGAGAGAGAGGAGAGAGAGAGAGAGAGAGAGAGAGAGAGAGAGAGAGTGAGGAGAGAGAGAGAGAGAGAGAGAAGAGAAGAGAGGAGAGAGAGAGAGAGGGAGAGAGAGAGAGAGAGAGAGAGAGAGAGAGAGAGAGAGAGAGAGAGAGAGAGAGAGAGAGAGAGAGAGAGAGAGAGAGAGAGAGAGAGAGAGAGAGAGAGAGAGAGAGAGAGAGAGACCTCCCTGCGTCTGAGTCGTAATACAGCAGTTGTTTTTTTAAAGCGTGGTGATAAAATGTACAGTACTCCGGGGCCCGGTCCCTGTGTAAGTGCTCTCTCTGGCCGGGTGAATTACGTTTAGCTTCTCTGGAGACCTGGTTCATGACCCACCTGATATCGCTCACTCTCCCCTCTGCTCTCTCACTCTCTGATTATTACGCTCTCTCTCCCTCCTTCTCTCCTCTCTCTGTCTTATTTTGCCCTCTCCCCCTTCTCTCTCCCTTTCTTTACCCATCTCTCTCTCCCATTATGGCTCTCTCTCTCCCCTTATTAATCTTTTCTTTCTGTTTCCACTCCAGTTACTCACCTCTTCTGTTCCCCCCTTGTCGCTCTCTCTCTCTCTCTCTCTCTCTCTTTGTCCCTCGCTCCACTTCTCCTCTCTCATCCTCTCTCTCTCTCTATCGCCTCTCCTCTTCTCCTTCCTCTTCTCTCTCTCTGCTCTCCGTCCCTATCTCTATCTTCTCTCTCTCTCTCTCCTCCTCTCTCCTCTCTCTCTCCCTCCCTCTCTCTCTCTCTCTCCCTCTCCCACCCATCCCTCTCTTCTCTCTCCCTCTCCCCCGTCTCTCTCTCTTCTCTCTCTCTCTCTCCCCCCGTCTCTCTCTCTTGCTCTCTCTCCCCCGCTCTCTCCTTCTCCCTCTCTCTCTCTTGGTTTGAACGAACCATACATGTTGGGAGCTACTGCGACTCCTGTATTAACCACAAGTTCCAAACCATGGACTGTATGCTGATTGGTCGTTCCTCTCCGTGAGGGACAGTCCATCCCTCCTCAAGTGAATGTTCCTCATTACGTTTCCTCCCTGGAAGGCTGCTGCAGGGTAACTCAGAGAGGCTTCTGGGTAGCTCCCCAAACAGGCTGGAGTGAATGGGTCCTCGTATATTTTCCATCCCAGAAGGGAGATAAACGCTGAGAGCCTCCCCTCCCAGAAGCAGCTTGTGAGCTTGTAGGGAAGCTGAATTTATACTGTAAAATGAACCACTGCCTTATGGTTCCTTGATGGTTATAGTTGTAACAGGTTCTTAGAATGTGCTGAATCTAGCTGAGATGCTGGGCCATAATTTGTCTCATTTTAGCGTTGGTCAGGCTTTTCAACACGCCACAAACAGTATTGTGATTGCTTGGCCAGCAATTGTACAATCATTGCCTGGAGTCTTTCTAGGTTTACGAGTGCCAGCGTTGAGGTCTTGGAAATCCACAAATTTCTAATGGGATGTGGGCTAAAGGTGTTAGGGCTTGGCTGATGAGCACACCGAAGCTTAACGTGCTGCAAATGTTAATAGCATAGACTGAGGGACTACATTAGCTGGACGCCAGGTTCCACCATCGCTAAGGGCAAGCGAAGGTCGCTCATCAACGTCACAACTCTGCTCTGTTTTGTCTCAACATCGGTCCTTCCAATGTCAGGACTGCGGAGTCGCTCACCGGCTACCGCAAAATACTCAAGACTCACTTGTTCAGAGTTCACCTGGACTCTGCATAGCCTCCCCCATCACTCCCCCCAGACCCCTCGAACACACTTAATGTATGTTGTACGTCCTGGCACTTAATGTACGCGCTCATTGTATATTGTACGTCCTTGCACTTAAAAAATAGTACTTAGCATTGTGTAGCATCTTATCCTAGATATCTTTGTTGTATACGTTGAATAGGTTAACCTTACACTTGTTAGTGCTTGGCACTTGGTTCTATGAACACCCTTACTGATCCTTACTGTACCGATATGGTACCGACTGTACCATATATTGTTGTTCCTCTTTCTTCTGGCAAATGTACTTATTGTGAGACATTTTGGATAAAGGCGTCTTGTAAACACCCTGAATGTAACTGTTATCCCATTAGCATTAGCGTAGATAGCAGCCAGACGGATTCCATCCTTCCACAAAGTTTGTGGCTTCTGGGGTTATGATGACCTTCCCTCAGCAGGAGATCACCAACTTCATTCCCAAAGTCAAACCCGTAAATCCTTAGCACTCGCAACACAGCGTCTCCATGGCGCCGGCCCCGTCACCTTCAGCACGGGGGAATTGAATTAGAAATGTTCCCAAAACACAAGGAACCAGAGGCTGTGGGCTGATGGGGCTCTAACCAGATTAAATTCTGTCCTCGTCGTTGCTGCCAAGGTTGCCTCGTACCGGCCCGACTAGCAGCAGAGTTGGGTGGCGGCCACACAATGTTGGTCTCAGTTTTGGACGGTGTGGCGGCGGCTTCATAAAAGTTTAGAGGGTTGTACGTGCTGAGGAAGGGGGGGCTTCTTGGAGTCGATACGTTTGGTTGTGCGGTGGGGAGATTGGAACAACAGGGCATCCCAGGCCATGGCACGGGACAAAGCACTATCTCGCCAAACAGAATGAATGCTCTTTTCCCTATGTGGTTGTTTGCCTGCATCTTTTATTCTCACAACCCCAGGAGATGGCAACGAGGTGGGTTGCAAGGCCAGCTTTTGGTAAAACTATTTAAAAAAAGTACTTTCACATATTGTGAAACTGGAACAACAAAACAACTTCTCTGAATGTTACACAAATGACAAGCTCTGGTTGATGTCTTCTTCTACACTACACTTCCCCCCAAAATTGTTCCCCGAAATGTCTGGGATATATTTTGAACTCTGTGATGCTTGATCCATCTCTAAATAATCGATCCCCATTTAACCTAAACTGAATAATCACAAAAAGAGGGTGTCTCCTCTGATGGATCAAAGTTCTCTTAGATCCGCTTTGGGGCCCTTCCACGAGACTGAAGACATGAAGTTCCTCAATACCCGTCCGTCTATTAGTCCGGTCTCAAAGAATCGTGACTGCCCCCCGTCCCAGCCAGCACAGAACCACGTTCTTATCAGATCATCTGTTATCCGTGTCCTGGCAGTGTGCGAGCGGGCCCTAGCCCAGATGGATGGGGTGGTTCTGGGGGCCCCAGCCCAGATGGATGCGTGTTCTGGGCCTCAGGCCAAATATTGGGGTGGTTCTGGGGGCCTCAGGCCAAATGGATGGGGTGGTTCTGGGGGCCTCAGGCCAAATGGATGAGGTGGTTCTGGGGGCCCCAGGCCAAATGGATGGGGTGGTTCTGGGGGCCCCAGGCCAAATGGATGTGGTGGTTCTGGGGGCCCCAGCCCATGATGGGGTGGTTCTGGGGGCCTCAGGCCAAATGGATGGCCGAAGAGTGTTGACAGAGCCGGGGATCGTCGGGGGCCCAGCGTTGGGATTTATCTTCCCGTTTAATAGACCCTGAGATCCCTCCCTTTCCATCATCCCCTCTCCCGGGTTTGAGTCCGTCTCGGATGAGTCAGGCAGAGATCGTATTGGAATATTGAGTGCTGGAAGTACTTTTTAGCCTTCCAATTTGAGGGATTAATATTGATGAATGATAGAATATGACTTCGTCCAATCTCACATGAAGCCTGTGATAATGAGGGGATAAATCATATTGCTTGAGCCATAGAGTCTCGTCTTTAAATTGACAAGCCTGACGTCATATCTTACCATAACGACTCTGGGGAAAACCCTGCGTGTGAGACAGAGACATGCATCCCCTGCAACCCAGGAGGAGTGGTTTGATCCGCTGGCATGTTGTGTAATGTGCGTGTGCCTTAGTTCAGTAACAGAATCAGATCCGGTTATTGCCCAGCAAATCCAATGTGTGGAGGAAGACAGGAATTGAAAGAGGAGTAGAGACAGAGACCAGACAGACTTCCAGATCGATGGGACTCCGGGAGCCATTCCAGGGACACTAAATAACTGGTGCCTATAGGGACTGAATGATTGTGGCAGGTGTGTGTGTTGGCGCCCCGCTTTAGGCAGCAAGGCGCAGCGGTATAAGACAGGGTTTGGGTTAATCTAACCGCCCTGAAATCTGTGCTGACACGTCAAAAGTGAAATCGAGCATTCTCAATTCCAGATGAGGGGGAGCTAGCAGGTAGCTATGCCTCCTATCTCTCTCTCTCGCCGAGCCCTCTCACCGCTCGTATGTTTTTATCGTCGTCTCTCTACGACCGCATCTCTAGCGATCATCTCTAATCGTCTGTATACATTAAACTGTAGATAACGCATGAGATCTCTTATGTCTCTGGGACGGTCTCATGTACGAATCTCTCTTCCATCTCTCTCTGCTACCTCATTCTCCTCTTGACCGATCCTTTCTCCTCTCATGGAACAAGCATCATGATGAGATGTCTGTCCCTTCCTCTCCCCCACTTCCCCTTGTTTGACTCGGAGCGACTGCTCCTCTCTCTATGCAAGCTTCATATCGTCTACCCCCGCCCCTCCCTCTCTCTCCGCGCTCTCTGAGATCTCTTACTCTCTCTGCATTCTTCATACTCTCTCACCTCTCTCTCTCGTGCTCCGGTGCTCTAGCCGAACCTGCAAGGTTACAGCGGGAGTGTCGAGGTAGACGTCTCTCTCCTCTCTTCCTTCCCGCCCAACTCCACCCCCTCCCTCTCTCGTCTCTCTCTCAGTCTCCTCTCCATCTCTCTCTCTCTCTCCACATCTCTCCCCCTCCTCGGCTCTCTTCCCACCCACTCCTCCCCTCCCTCTCTGTCTCTCATCTCTCTCTCTTCTCTCTCCTCCTCTGTCTCTCTCTCTCTCTCTCTCTCTCTCTCTCTCTCTCTCTCTCTCTCTCTCTCTCTCTCATCATCTCTCTCTCTTCTCTCTGTCTATCCCTCTCTCTCTCCCTCTCTCTCCCCCCCCTTTCCTCCCCCTCTCTTCTCCATCTGTGTCATCCCAGCGTTCTGAGTATTCTGTATGTGTCTCTTTACTGTTGGCCATCACTGTCCACTCAGCTGCAGGGCAGCTGAGCTCCAGGGCTGTAATCTACAAATGTCAGGTTTAGCCATACAGTAAATGTCAGCTGCATTAGCGTCATTAGAGAGGCAGCATTGGTCGGTCTGAGGGCCATTGGAGACGTAATGGTGGAAATCCGAATGGCTCTCCATATTGGGTTATTATTAAGTTCTTATGATGGGATGTTGACACAGGAGGATCACGCGTGTCACTGATATTGGCCCCTGCAGCTGTGTGTTAGCATGAGAAACATGCCCTTATTCAGACTCTGCTGATTATTGTTATCAATAAATACACAAACACACACACACACACACACACACACACACACACACACACACACACACACACACACACACACACACAGTCCTACGCTCGTGAATGCGGTCCTGTGTAATGATTGGCATTGCGTTAATCTTTCCATTTGCTGCGGACAATCTATCTGATAAGCACGTGTCAATGACCATGCAAAACAAAATAATCATGGTGACTCTCGTCCCTACCCCGTTATCATAAGTGACACTATAGTGTGTGTCGGATGTTAATGCCGGTATATTTAGTACAGGAGCCCCCCCCCCCCCGGCCCCCAGCAGCAGTCCCTCACTGCGTGGGAGATGTCAGGTGAAGCACCAGATGGGGGGAGAGGTTCTGGGACCATCTGCTGTCCTTCAGGCCTCCTTGGCGTGTGTCTGTAAGCTGCCTCACATCATTCACCATGGGACTCCTGGCTTAACCAAGACATAAAGTACAGGCCCCCCGTCTCCTGTAAAATGAAGTGAAAGCTGGGAATAAAATGCTTTTCGGCTGTTTCTGATCGAGTCGTTAAACAGACGCCTTTATCCAAGGGAGTGACGGTGAAGTCAGATGATCATGGTATTAACAAGTACTTACTGTGGGTGAGGGGTTGCGCAACGGAAGGTCGGTAGTTGTGTGGGTGCGGACATTGGGGATTGAACCCAATACTTCTCTGGCTGGGAGTCTAATCCCCTGAGCCACATCACACCCCAGACCAAGCTCTTTGTATTATCGCCTCACCCTCACCCATTCATGCACACATCCATCAAGGCCACAGCCAAGCTCGGTCGGAGCTGTTGGGGTGATGTGCCTTGTTCAGGGACACCTTGACACGCTAGGAGGGGCAGGGGTTTAACCGAGCAACCTTCTGGTTACCAACCAGCCCGCTCTATCTCCTGGACCGCATGCCGCCTGAAGTCCACACTCTTCTTCTGGAAGGTAAAGGTGGCCGTCAGTCTTCCTCCCATGTCCCGTCGTGGGCCGAGGGACCACATAGTGTCACATGAGTGTCTCGGGTCATCATGCATGTTTGATGTAATCGTCTCCGTAGCTCAGGAGTAAACTCCAGGGTGTAAGCTCGGGGAGGTCACCCTTCATGCCTTATGTATGAGGGCACGAAGGAACAAGGACACGGCGCGGGGAGGGAAATGAAATGCCACGGTGATTGACACATTTTCCACCGCAAGAAATATTAACATCATTAAATCCTAATTACCCTGCCAATATTATACCAGCTCTTGTATATATATAATCATGGCGTACATTTAGGTACGGGGGTAAAGAGGGTTGCAGATGTGGACATTGACCTTGACGCTGGCTAGAAGCCAGGCTGAGAGGATGCAGGCTGCGTCACCATGACCTGCACTAGAGGTCTCTGGCCTCAGGTCTCTGCTGCAGCCAAAACCAACTCACAAGTCCTTGAATGTTATTTAACGGAGCTAGCATGAGCAATAACGTTTCAGTGAGTGGCGGTGGTGGCGATGGTGGTGTAGGAGGTGGTGGAGATGGTGGGGGTGGAGGTGAGGGAGGTGGTGGAGGTGGAGATGGTGGTTGTGCAGGGGGGAGATGGCGGCATAGGTGGAGGATGAGATTCTGGTGATGGGGGCTGAGATGGTGGAGGTGGTGCAGGTGATGGAGGTGTTGGTTGATCCGGAGGTCATGTTTGAACTGGAGGTGGTGAAGGAGGTGTAGGTGTTGGTGGAGATGGTGGTTGTGGAGTTGGAGATGTTGGGCCAAAGGAAACTTTACAAGGAACCCGTGCGTACCAGCCCCAGCAGCAGGAGAACCCTTGGCAGACGGGGGTGTCAGGGAGACGGATCCTCTCTGGAGACGCTCGCTGTCAGCCGTAGATGAGCTCATCTTGGACTAACGGAGGAGGGCTGGGGGGCGGAAGACTCCAGATGCATTTGTCATTCGTGTGAAAGCACAGCTGCTGTGAATTACCAGGCGGTATTCTGTTAACTTCTCAATAAGCACACATTTATTTAAATAACTCAACTGTTTACTCACACGCTAATGTTTTAATACCCTATCTGCTCAAGGAAGGAACAGATCAAGGCCAGACAATGAAGAGCGAATAATGTTAACAATTTTTAATTGATTGAGAGTGAATGATGAGTAATTGATTAGTGAGGTAGGCTACCCCCTTGACTCCTTAGCTCCGACTAACCGCTAGTGAACCAGGACCATTAAACAGTTCAGGCGGTTTATTTCCTCCAGGCCGGAGACGTACGGATTATGTGACCAAAAGAGGACCTCACAGGCCCAGAGAAGGCTGTGAAAAGTACAGTGTGGTACAGTGTTTTCCGGAAGGCACCATGAGTAATGAGCAGCCTTGTGTCTAATGAGATCCATGCAGCAGATAGACCTGAGCCGGGCAGCTGCTGCTGCCTCAGTGTGCTGAGCGTGTTCCTCTGAGTCCTCCCCCAGGACCGCTTCCATTATTCAATTGGAAACATAATCTGCAGACCTGATAACATTATGGGGCTCTGATTTAAACTATCTACAGGGAATAAAAGAAGACGACATTAAAGCTTTCTGCTCGCTAAAATGCACCGTTCTGATTTCAGGAGATTCGATTATAAAAGCCTGGGACACCAATTGCAACAAAATGGGCAATCCAATTTGACTGTTTGGCTGTTACCGTTTGCATTTGAGGTGTTGAATTAATTGGATAAGTTGTCGCTGCAGTACTGGGCAGTTCATCCGTACCATACCGCAAGTTGTGTTTCTAAAGACCCCAGGGCAAAGCTCATCAAGGGGGGGTGCCGAGACAGCGGAGGGGAGGGGGGGGGTTCCAGTGTTTCAGAGGGCTGGCAGGAGACAGTCGGTGCAGACGTTCCTCCTCTTCCCGGGGAAGTTCGCTGAGGCTTCCTGAGAAGTGGGAGGACTTGTTCAGGAGGGCGCTGCTTTGTGCTGAGGATCTTATGATGCTTTCTCATTTAGACGATGACTCGTCTGTAGGTAATGCAATTATTCAGCATCGACGCAGCAGATTTGAGTCGTTACAAACGTAATATTTATCGACTTTGTTGATGATGCGCCTTTTGAAAATAATCTGCAAAATATATAATAGATACATATGAATATATATATCAAATACATGTAATTTAATATAACAGATCATAGATATGCATGCTCCACCTACGATTTGTGTTCATGCAAACTTTACATGCAAGCCTGGCGAGAAGTACTCATTATTTATTTGATGCAAAAAGGTTTGCATTAGACGTAAAAGGGAAAAAAGGACTACATCACATTTGTCACATTAATATTAGAATTTACTCGATCACAGAGCGTGCTTTCGATGTAAAACCATGAAAGTGCTTCTACTGCTTGTCAGAGACGTACAGCTTGTGTCAGACTCGAGCCTTGCCTCTGCCCTTAAATCAGCCGCAGTAGTTCTGCGGGCCACTGACTAACACCACTCCTCTACACCTCCTCCATCACCTCCTCCATCACCCCCCACACGTTGACGTCTTTGGGACCGGCTGACACCTCCCTGTCCGTTTGGCTCCGTCATCGCTCTGGGTTTCACAGGAGCCCACAGTGGCGATGGGGGAGTCCTGCCAATGCCTATCGTTTCTTTAAGCCCCCGTTCTCATTATGTGGCTGGTTAAACCAAACTTGTTCTGAGTTGACGGCCACCGGGGGCAAAGTGGCAGATTAGTATCTTCACGTCTGGGCGAGGACAACGGATAGATCCAAACGGTTCAACGGGGGACAATGTGAGGCCTCGCCATCTCTCCTGCTAATGGATTTCCTAAGTATTTCTTTCTCTCCCTACTCAGGGGGTGGTGCAGACTATCCACCCCCCTCCTTCAACGGCAGACAGACCAGAGACGAGTGGCGGGCCGGGCATGGAGCTGAACGCCAGACCAGGCACCCTCTCCTCTCTTCTCCGTCTCCTTGTCTGAACTTCGCTGATGTCGTCTTTATGCAGATGACACAGGGGGAGAGCACCGGGGTGAACCGCGGCGTCGACAGACCCGAGCGAGACGGAAATATGCTTTGTCTCCTTTGACAGGTTGTTGGCTGCAGCGCGGTGCGCTGGGGGGGCCTGTATCCTGTATCGGGTGGTGCTCATCACCTGGGACTGGGCCCGGGGACAGTTCTGTCCCACGCTCGACCCATTTTCGGGTGGCACTGATCCGTACAGTAGCTCCAGGGATCCGAATGTCATTTCAATAGACAGAACCTCGTCGGTTAGCCTGCTGCACCTTCTGCGCTAACGTTTTATACACTTAATCATATCTTCTTTATTAAAACGTCCATGCTCTGACTGTAACCGGGCCCGTGCCTTTAAATGTCAAATATAAAAGCAATTATCGCATAGTGCTTTCATAGGCAAGACGCGTATTGGCAGAAACTGGAGTAATGTAATTTGCAGAGCCGGTGCAGCGGGCCTTGGCCAACACAGAGGAACGCTCTTGAATGTTTTTGGCAGTTTGATTGTTCACCGTCTCAACTATCCATTCTTCTCTTTTTAAGCCCTTTAATAATTCATCTCACCCATGGGAGATGACTATGTGTTTGAACTGTTGTGATCCGACCAGAAAGTGCGGTGAGGCTGGCATTAATCAAAGAATTATGGATCGGTTGAAATTCCTAAATATCGCCCCCAAGGTTGTAGTTTATAACGCGAACCTCTCCCATAGTTTTTCTTCATTTGACCGAAACGTTCAATAAAACATTGAAGGGTGTTGAAACTCTTATCGTCTTCAAGGTCCCGACCAAGACTATTTGTGTGCGACACAAACATAGTCTATGTTTTTGTTTGACACAAACATAGTCCATGTTTGTGTTTGACACAAACATAGTCTATGTTTGTGTTTGACACAAACATAGTCTATGTTTGTGTGCGGCAAAAACATAGACTATGTTTGTGTCCGTTGCCATGCTGAGAGGCAGTGTCAATTGTTGGTATGTCTTTCTAACTTAAGGAATGTTCCTATTTGCTGTGTCTCTTCACGTCCGTATTTCCCTCTGTGGGAAATGGAAAACCAAATTGTATAGAATGGCGATGCACCAGTTTAAGCTGGTGCATTCATTTCAGTCTTCATTGGATCTGCATTTCCTTTCCTCTTTGGACGTTTCCAACTTATTACGCCTGAATCTGCATAGCATGTGACATCTCTGTGACTCACCTGTTGAGGGCTAAGCGTAGCACGCGGTGACGGCTGACAGGTTAACCTGCACTTGACCCACATGGGCACAGTTTGATGGAAACCCAACACATCGCCGTGACGACAGCCCTGCCTGCCTCACAGTCATTGGATGAAAGCAAGCTTTAGAAGAGTCTGTACCGCAGCCGTTGTACTTCTGATAACTAGAGCCAATCAAATGTGGCACATTGTCTCCATATGTGCGCAAACACACACACACACACACACACACACACACACACACACACACGCACACACACACACACGCACACACGCACGCACACACGCACGCACACACACGCACACACACACACACACACACACACACACACACACACACACACACGCACACACACACACACACACACACACACACACACACACTCATAGTAACACATGCACAATGTACTGAGCCTATCTCTCGGTGAAGGGGGTTATTTTAAGACACCGGCTTCAGACATTAGCTACTTTTGATGACTAGAACCAACCAAACGCGAGATATGGTCTGAATAACGTGGGACGCGGGACAAGGGGAGAAAGGCTGCCTGCCATTAAAGAGAGACACCTGGTTCCACTAATTGTCTCGTCACTTTAAGCGGAGCTGCATTGTCTCTCCTGGGTGGAGAGTATCAAAGGGGAACTGTCAAGCTCTGCTGTTTCCTAACACTAGAGTTCTGCTTCGTTCGCATGTCGGGAAAGACTTTGCCGCCGCTGCAACGTGAACTCTGTTTTCACAAAATAATGGTGGAAAAGTCCAACTGAGTTCATGTTGCAGACAGTGTTTTGTTCGCAGCGCGCGTATG
Organism: Melanogrammus aeglefinus; assembly: GCA_900291075.1. Taxonomy (NCBI): domain Eukaryota; kingdom Metazoa; phylum Chordata; class Actinopteri; order Gadiformes; family Gadidae; genus Melanogrammus; species Melanogrammus aeglefinus. Next base: position 29,776 of record OLKM01003194.1, on the reverse strand, counting down.
AAGCAGGACTCTCTTTCATTAGGAAATAGCTGAACGTGACATTCCCCTTTTAAAAGATTGGTTTGGAAGGGAGGCCACAGAGAAAGGGAGGGGAGGGAAGAGGTTCTTCTGAGCCGTAGTTAGGCTCCAGCACGAGGGCTGGCAGGCGGATTTACTTGTGATGATATATCGTTCCCATCTGCAGCACGGCTATTCAGACGATACAGTTCATCAAGTGGGCTCCTCTAGCATGCTCAATCAGGACTGTATAACACTGAGGCACCACACACACACACACACACACACACACACACACACACACACACACACACACACACACACACACACACACACACACACACACACACACACACACACACACACACACACACACCACACACACACACAACACATACACACACACAACACACACACACACACACACACACACACACACACACACACACACACACACACAACAAGCATACACAGACAGATACACTACACACACACACACACATCACACACACACACACAACACACACACACACACACACACACACACACACACACACACACACACACACACAGACACACAACAAGCATACACAGACAGATACACTACACACACACACACACACACACACACACACACACACACACACACACACAGACACACACACACACACACACACACACAACACGCATACACAGACAGATACACTACACACACACACACACACACACACACACACACACACACACACACACACACACACACACACACACACACACACCACACACATACAGACACACAACAAGCATGCACAGACAGATACACTACACACCACACACACATACACAGCACACACACACACACATACACACGACACATACACTACACACACCACACACACACACACACACACGCACACACAACAAGCATACACAGACAGATATACTACACACACACACACAGACACACAATCACACAGACAGACATACACACACACATACAGACACACACACACAGACATACACACAGACACACTACACACACACACACACACACACACACACACACACACAACACACACACACACACAACAACACACACACACACACCACACACACACACAGACACACGCAACAAGCATACACAGACAGAATACACCACCACACACACACACACACACACACCACACACACATACACACACACACACAGCGCACACACACACACACACTACACACACACACACACACACACACACACACCACGTATACACAATACACACACACATACATACACAAACACACACCACAGACAGACACACACACCCACACATAGTTAAATAAAAACATACACACAAACACACACACAGACAGACACACCACACACACACAAACACTATACACTCACACACTGTACACACAAACGCCATACATGCACACAGAAACACACACACACACACACGCACACACACATAGACAGCAGTACACACACAATAGCACAACAGCATCCGTCAGGGGGAGATACCACGTTGGGTGCGGCCTGTCACTGTGTTAGGGGAGTGTGTGATTCAGCGCCGTCTGAAAGGCCAGCTGCTCTGGGTGACAAACAACGTCAGAGGATAATAAAACAGACAAATGATCCATAAAACAATTTTTCCCGCCTTCGCAAAAGTAATACACACCTATTACCCGTCCCCACCTGAGTGAGGGCCAGCGAGGGGGGGCGGGCCGGGGGGCCGGAGGGGGGCCGGGCGGGGGGGGCGGGGGAGGGAGAGTTGGGCTCAATAATGCATGGAGCATTCAGTTAAACCCTAACCCGTAACCGTAGAACTTTGTTATACCCACACACTCACACACACACATACATGCACACACAGCACACACACACACACACACACACACACACACACACACACACACACACACACACACACACACACACACACACACACACACAAGCATACACACACACAACACACACACACACACACACACACACTCACACACACACACACACACACACACACACACACACACACACACACACACACACACACACACATGACACACACACACACACACATACAGCAACGCACAGCACACACACGCACACACACACACACACACACACACACAACACACACACACACGCACACACACACAACACACACACACACACACACACACACACACACACACACACACACACACACACACACACACACACACACACACACACACACACACACACACACTGGTACTAACATATGCACAAAGTACTGAGCCATCACATCTCTCGGAGCAGGGGGTTATTTTAAGACACCGGCTTCAGACATTAGCTCCTTTTTTTGTCTGGTTCCCCATAACGCACCACTCAGCGATATTTGGCAGATGCGCTGAGCGGACAGGCTGCTGCTGAAGTCACGGGCAGATTGTCTCAGTTTGCCTTATGTCAGTCACAAAATAACCTGGGTTTGTAACAATGGCGTCAACTGACAACTTTAGATTGAAAATAGAAAAAAAGTTGATGCTTAAACGACATGCATAATCGATAATGTAGGCGGTTTATTCTAGCTGCATCTAATCTTATAAATGTTGAAATTCTCGTAACAACCCGACAGCAATAAATATCCCAAATGCTATGATAAAAAAATAGAAAACAATCTGCTATCTGTGACTGTCACAGGCCCTTCCAAACACTTACTGGGCCTGGGTGATCTGATTGGTTGGCTCACCTGGCAGTCCACCTACCTGGGCGGACTCTGCCCATGCATGACTAGATTCTTCCACTTTTTCGCTGGATACTTTAAAAGCTCCTCTCCCTCTGGCTCCTCTACTCTCCCCGCCTACTGTGGGTTTAACTCACTTTGTTTCGTGCCGCAGCCAGCGCGCTCATATCCTAACCAGACAAGTTCTCCCTGAATTATTCTCTTCCGTGGAGAATTATGGTAGGAAATGGCTGAGGTAAGGTGAGGTAAGGTTACTGAATGAAATGACCATAAATAATGATGTGCGGGATCTATTTGGCATTTTAAACATGAACATCAAAAGGGTGCAATTACTCACAATTTGGTGTGAAACACGGGCCTGTCCTTCAGGCAACTGTTGGCTAATTTCTCCCTGCAAAAGAAGTACAACGCCAGGGGAGGGGTCAGAGCATGTAGCTGAATTCTTTTAACGTATTCTCCCTAAAACTGACACAATTTTGGTGTTTCTGGATGCGCTTTATTTTTCACGTATTCTCCGTGAAAAAGTTTTAAGAGTACCCCCTGCAGTACTCCAAAGTACCCCTAGGGGCACGCGTACCTCCATTTGAGAACCAGCGCTGTAGGGCCCGACAGATTCTGGGGCCGCTAGACGGATGAGAGCCAAGATGGCCGCCGGTGGACGAGCGCCAAGATGGCCGCCGGGTAAACGTCGCCCCGAGAGCAGCCCTCCAAGCTGGTTCTGTGGCGGCACCAGCTGTTCCCGCCGAAACAGCGGAAGGTGGAGGTGTCTTAATGAGGTGGTGTTAAAGCCCGCGAGCGGCGGTACGGAGCGCTTGTTATTGGAGCGCTGAGTCCTTATGGCTCCCACAGGTGACGCGGCACCTGAGCTCGTCGATCCTCCCAAACGAGGCAGAGAGTCGAAGGCAGATCTCATCGTCCATCGACTCAACGATGACACAAAGAGACTCCACCGCCCACCCCGCCCACCCGGCCAAATGTCTTCAGGGGATGGGGGGGCTTGAGGACCCCCCGCCCTCTCCATCCCCGTCCTATGAATATTTCAGCGCCCTGCTCGCTATACTTAGCCGCCTGAGTCATGCGACGCTAACAGGCGTCTGTTTAAAGGGATTACCGTGCGTCTCCGCACAGCATAGTGGGCTGTGGTGTTTTTACAACATATGCAAAAACACACACACATGGACGCACACACACACACACACATACACACACACGGGCGCACACTAACATACACACACACACACACACACACACGACACACGGACGCACAAAACCACACACGCATTCACGCATAGACGTTCACACAGACACATGCCTGCACACGCAGTGTGACTCACACACGGGTGCACACACTCACACACACTCGCACACACACTCGCACACACACTCGCACATATCATCCCACCTCCCCCGGATTCTGTTTTCATCATTTCCTGATGGTTCACCGCGTGTGATCCACTTACTGTACATTTGTGTCCATATATTTTTAGAAAGGACATTGTGTGAATCCCTCCTTAAGGGATTGTGTGTTTATCTCGGCGTAGTAGACGACGGTGATTGGGAGCGTGGCGGAGGAGGTTGAGACAGCCGCCGGCCTCAGCCCTATCGTTTGTATCCATCAGCTTATCTGCTCAGGTGTGCCGCCACTGGCTGTTGTTTTGCTGATGGCATCCAGATAAGTGCTTCGGCTGCAGGTGTCTCGGCCAGACGGAGACGTGTGCTTGGCTGTAGGCTCGGAGCTCCTCTGCTGATCAGATCTGTCTCCAACCAGGGAGCTGCTGGGAGGTGTACGCCTGCTGGCCTGCTGGGTGCTGACCACTTAGACCGTGGATCACATTAGTCTGTCTCTCTGCACTGTCCTCCCCTTGGGAGTGTGCACTCTCTTTCCCTGTCTCTTGCTCTCTATCCCTGTCTTTCTCCCCCTCTACCTGGCTCTCTTTCTCCCTATCTTTCTTCCAGGCTCGCTCCCTGGCTTACTCTCCCCCCCTTTCTCTTTCATGCGCTCTCCCTCTCCCTCTCTCTCTCTCTCTCTCTCTCCTCTCTCTCTCTCTCTCTCTCTCTCTCTCTCTCTCTCTCTCTCTCTCTCTCTCTCTCTCTCTCTCTCTCTCTCTCTCTCTCTCTCTCTCTCTCTTACTCTCTCTCTCTCTCTCTCTCTCTCTCTCTCTCTCTCTCCTCTCTCTTCTCCTCTCTCTTCCTCTCTCTCTGTCTTACTTCTCTCTCTCTCTTCTCTCTTCTCTCTCTCTGTCTCTCTCTCTCTCTCTCTCTCTCTTCTCTCTCTCTCTCTCTCTCTCTCTCTCTCTCTCTCTCTCTCTCTCTCTCTCTCTCTCTCTCTTAATCTCTCTCTCTTTCTCTCTCTCTCTCTCTTACTCTCTCTCTCTCTCTCTTGTTCTCTCTCTCTCTCTGTCTCTCTTCTCTCTCTCTCTCTCTCTCTCTCCTCTCTCTCCTCTCTCTCTCTCTTCTCTCTTCTCTCTCTCTCTCTCCTCTCTCTCCTCTTCCTCTCTCTCTCCTCTCTCCTCTCTCTCTCTTCTCTTCTCTCTCTCTCTCTCTCTCTCTCTCCTCTCTTTCTCTCTCTCTCTCTCTCTCTCTCTCTCTCTTTCTCTCCTCTCTCTCTCTCTGTCTCTGTCTCTCTCTCTCTTCGTTATCTCTTTCTCTCTCTCTGTCTCCCTCTCTTCGTTATCGCTCTCTCTCTCTCTTTCTCTCCTTCTCTCCTTCTCTCTCTCTCTCTCTCTCTCTCTCTCTCTCTCTCTCTCTCTCTCTCTCTCTCTCTCTCTCTCTCTCTCTCTCTCTCTCTCTCTCTCTCTCTCTCTCCTCTCTCTCTCTCTCTCTCTCTCTCTCTCTCTCTCTCTCTCTCTCTCTCTCTCTCTCTCTCTCTCTCTCTCTCTCTCTCTCTCTCTCTCTCTCTCTCTCTCTCTCTCTCTCTCTCTCTCTCTCTCTCTCTCTCTCTCTGGCTCTATTTTCTGATTCTCCCTTTTGTAACGTAAAGCGTAACACAAACACAATTAGAACCCATGAAAGCTCCAGGATGAATGTACCCGGCAACCCCGCCGCATTCGCAACGCCGCCACCACGTCAACGCCATCACCACCGTGCTCATAAAAAAAGCTTGTATATAATAATAGGTGTGTGTGTGTGTGTGTGTGTGTGTGTGTGTGTGTGTGTGTGTGTGTGTGTGTGTGTGTGTGTGTGTGCGTGGCGTGCGTGATGTTTTATTCAGAGGCAGCTGGCTCCATCGTCAGACTTCAATCACTGCTCCTAAGCGCAACAACAACGGCAGCAGACTAATTTAACATTAAGCCCAGATAAACACTCGCAGAGCACACCGGAAAACAGATTATCCACAGCTTATCCAGAGACATCGTCTCTTCCGATTGGTTCAGCGCTGGATTCATGTCAGGTAAACTCATTAGCTTATGGTAATGAGTCAACGTACAGGGGTAGCTCGGCTTCACTTCGAGTGGATTCGGGGGAGTCTTTGTTTCCAACGACGATGCAGGGATGGCAGAGGGATGACTTGAGGAGACCGTGGCCCTAAAACACATGGACGGCGTGTGGCCCAGGAGGTAGAGCGGGTTTGGCTGGTAACCGGAAGGGTGCTAGTTCGATACCCCGTCTCGAGGAGACCCTGAGCAGAACACCTCACCCTGACTGCTCCCGACAAGCTGGCTGTCACCTTGCGTGGTTGAATGAATGAATGAATGAACGGGTGATTGTTAGTCAGTATTGTAAAGTGCTTTGAGTGGCCGCTGGTTAGAAGAGGCTACAGAGTCCAGCGCTCCCAGGAGGGGCTCACACAACCAGACACGCCAAGTGGAAAAGTACGGCTGAGGTAAGGAGAGCTGCAAGTGTGTAGGAGGAAGGAGCTCCAAAGAGCAGACAGGAAGTCAGCCAAAACAACGCCGTCGCTGGCTGGCGCTGAGAACCTGAGAGTTGCTCAGCCAACACACCCTCATTCTGACGCTTTCACCGTCTGTCCAATGATCAGAGGTACATGCTTCAACGCCACAGCGAGAACAAAAAGATAGAGAGATTTGACCCATGTAAGAGTCATATTGTAAAAGAGTCTTCATCTGGACCTGTTTTAGTGTCTCTTCATGAATCACCACCCTCTCCTCATTATGTCTGTTCTATTTATAATTCGATCGTACTGTTTAATAATTCATGTTCCCTGTATTAAGCGTGGGAAGCTTGCTGTTGATAACACATTACATGATGTGCGGGACACTTGTTTCGAGAGTGATTCGATTGGTCGGTCGTTGTGACATGTGACAGCCAAACGTTGGGATGCATGTCCTCAGCATCTGGGGTCATGGTTTGGTAACCATTGAGATGATGGTGAGGTCACGCCGCAGACGACGGATGGCGTCATGGTCCCTGATGTCCTTTAAGACAGCGCTCTGTGTTAAGAAGGCCGGTCTACTACGGTGGATCATTGTGTCATTAACACTCAGACCTGCTCCTTAATGACTGAATTGTGATGTGTGTGTCTGTGTGTGTGTGTGTGTGTGTGTGTGTGTGTAGTGTATCTGTCTGTGTATGCTTTTTGTGTGTCTGATTATTATTGGAATCAGCTGCTAAATGACTCAATAGTGATTAGATAGATAGTATCCTATATGTATATAAATGTATATAAATATATATATAAATTGCTGCTCTGGGTGTTTTGGTTTGCCCCATGTGTTCACCGGCTCCTGGATGGGTTAAAGCAGAGCCAGAATTTCCCCCAAAATGGGACGATAAAGGATAACTTAACTTAACTAAATATGATTATAATATGTAAATATTTTATTTAAATTCGATTATAAAATTGTACTCATTTGGTGTTAAACAGGCTTCCATTTTGAACTGTGTTTTGGGCTAATCGCACATTGTGTAAAAAAATATTATACTTGACCTGCCGGGACGCTGATAAGGCATTTATTTTGCAGATAGGTTTTTGTGTGACTTTATCAAAAGCGGGTTCTTAATAAGAAAACGGTCGGCTTCCCAGAAACCGTCACGAGGGAAGAGAGGGTAGGGCGGTCTCTGCAGCTGGCCGCAAGGCCTCAGCACTATTCTGCCTCCTCACATCTGGAATACACACTGCAGCTGTGAGGTGAGGCTCTGGGAGACCTGGGCCGCTCTCTGAGCACGCCTGGTGCCCGCCTCGCTGTGCACGCCTAGTGCACGGCGAGGCGGGCACTAGGTGTGCACGCCTCACCGTGCACACCTAGTGCACGCTGAGGAGCACGTGCACGCTGAAGAGCACGCCTCACCGTGCACACCTAGTGCATGGTGAGGAGCACGCACATGAGCGCAGACACTCGCAAGTACACATGCACACAAGCACTCACTCACTCACTCACTCACTCACTCACTCACTCACTCACTCACTCACTCACTCACTCACTCACTCACTCACTCACTCACTCACTCACTCACTCACTCACTCATTCACACACAAATTACAAACTTAAAGCAAACATTCAATCAACCAAACACACGTTATGCTAATTTATCAAACACACGCAAGTACACATGCACACAAGCACTCACTCACACACACACACACCCACACACAGAGAGACACACACACACACACACACATACTCACTCACTCACTCACTCACTCACTCACTCACTCACTCACTCACTCACTCACTCACTCACTCACTCACTCACTCACTCACTCACTCACTCACAAATCACATGCATGAACGAACACGCACAGGCACTGACATGATATTATTATCACAAATGATATAAATACATTTAATAAGAAAACATGCAAACAACCACACACACGTTTTATGCTAATGTATCATACACACAAACACAATATTAATACATTTAATTATCGCACGCGACCACAATGTGCCCCACATTCTACAATATTGCATCAGAATGAAACGCATGAGCGAAATGCATGCACACACACGATATAAAATACATCTCAATAAACAAACATCTACAAAACCACACCCACCCACACAATGTATCAGAAATGATACACACACCCACACCCAAACACACCCACATGCACACAAACACACACACACACACACACACACACACACACACACACACAGACACACACCACACACACACACACACACACACACACACACACACACACACACACACACACACACACACACACACACACACACACACACACACACACACACACACACCACACACACACACACACACACACACAATCATACCCACACATACACAGGTCCATGGCACTCTACTTAATTCTCGCTGACAGATCCATTTGGTCAATGAGCTGCAATTTCCTCCCGAGCATTTGTCTGTTTTCCTGAATAATAAAATCGCTGAGAAACCAAGTCGCCTTCACTTGTGCGCTCTGCCATCAGTTAGGGGTGACCTCTCTGTGAGGACTTGCTGTCGTTCCCGCCGGTTCAATCTAAATCAAATCACAAGTGAAGTTTTATTGAAGTGCTTCATTCTGCTCTGTATAAAAGCAGATTCAACCTATCTGATGATTGAATTTTTTCTACTTCAGAAGTCTTTTCATTTTGCGATAAAGCAAGCAAGTTTACAGAACTATGTTCTTCTTTTTGATGTTTCTTAGGGACAGCTTGTCTATTTTTTTAAAGTTTGAATTGAATGTATCGCTCTTGCCAGACAACATCACAACATCGGCTCTTGCCAGAGACAACATTTCTGTATCTACTTATTCCTGTCTTATTTAAATCGATTCAGGAGTGCCACTCAAAAAAATTGTCCTAACCTAAAGTAATAACAACTATACAACAAGTGAATCGCAAATGCATATGAATGATTTACCAAACCAAATACAAACAATAGAGAATAATACCCAACCCCCAAAGGCAGGACATATGACCTAACCCCTACAGTCACAAGCCGAACCCCTGCGGACATATACCCAACATATGCAGACGTATGCAGCCCAATACATTTGGCATAATCCATATCCCAGCACGACATGCTCACAGACTGATCAACCCTCGTTTAAAAGCAAGAATATCTCGTTTCTGACATTGAGCACAAAGTCGACTCCCTCTCTGTCTCTCTTCCTCCATCTGTCCTTTACATATTTAATATATTCATATACATATTCATTCATATTATACATATTTATATACTTTATGCTCACTGGGAATGTGGGCCAGTGGCTGTGGTACGAGTCCATGGTAACCACAGTTACCAAAAAACCACCTAATATAACTAATGCTGTTACTACTAACATAACTACTATTACTACTACTGCTACTAATGCTATACCACTAATATAATTACGATGAATACTGCTACTAATGTGATTACTACTAATATAACTACTATTACTACTACTGCTGCTAATGCTATTACTGCTAATACTACTAATGCTACTACTTACTTCTACGCTACTACGACTACTCCTATGTCATTGCATTACTCTGGCGGTATCCATTGCAGAGGTACGACCATGTATTGGTTCTTCTCCATGAAGCTACTGGTGCTGCCAGTCAGTGCCCTGATGGTCCCACACATCTGATGGCAGTCAAGCATGAATCTGGGTGATTGGTCCTTTTTTGCTTCATATTTTTTTCCAAACCATCATGTTGCTGGAAGCAGGGATCTTTAAGTGCATCGTTTGGCTCCTGACAAAGAATTCAAAGATGACTAGCACTAGTTAGCAGTAAAAAAGTGTCTTTAAATGTTTAAAATCAACACAGTGTAGATTCACCACTGCAGAAATACATATACAATAAAAAAAAAACTATAAATACAATCAATAAAAATCAATCAATAAAATTCCCTTCTGAGCGATCTGTGAATTTACGTGAATGAGTTTCTCTTAGGAAGAATATCACCGTAATGAAATGTTACCATGCCTCGTTCAGTTTCATCCCCAGAATTTGCTCTAGAACCCAGTAGCGCTGCTGGAGCAGAGATTACAGTTTTACCGACGGGTTGGAGTGCATGCTGAACACGGCCTGTCTGCTGTGCGTTTCCCTGTCAGGGTCTCCAGACATCTCACCTCTGAGAGAGCTCTGCTACATCTCCGAAAGGTTTGGAACCACGGGGGGCTGTCGGCAGTTCTGATTGGCTGCACTGTGACGATACCTCATTACAATCGTTCAGGTTGCCCTGCGACTCTGAGCCATTAACCTACCTGCGTGACATATTACTCGGAACAACATAAATCTAATGCTAATCATCCTGTCTCATTAAAAACAAAGGTTGCTCTTTACCGCACTCAATATGGCGTGTAAACAATAGGAAACAAACATCTGAAACGTATTTAATTTAAAGGTCACTGGCTATGCACAGAGTATTTGAAGTGTCGGCAGTCTAAATGTTTAATGAGTTTAATATTGTGTTTGTGGGAGATCTTCCGCTCATCGCGTTTATGTTTCATGGTCTTTGAAGCCATGAAATGACTGTTTTAGTTTTCATTGTACCAGGGATCAATGTCTGGACTCCTAACCAGGGCTTTGTCCCCGGGTAGTGGAGGCTAGTACCAACATATGAGATATTAAATATTGAAGTGCTTCGCAGCGCAGAGACGTGGCATCGCGTCCTGGCTCGGGTCCATGAGTTCCTCCTGTTCATCCATGTGCAAGCAGCGTGTGCGTGTGTGTGTGTGTTTGTTTGGAGCGATCAGGATTCCCTCCCGTCCCCTCCTGAGACGTCATCTTTTTAGAGCGGGGGGCTGGGACAGTGTAGTGACGGGGTGTTGGACCTGAAAGGATCTGGGTTCGATCCCTGAGGTACGCAGCCCAGCCTAGGCATCCCTCCAATCAAGATGCTCCAGGGAACATCAAGGGGTGGTGTGTGTGTGTGTGTGTGTGTGAGTTTGTGAGTGTATGTGTGTGGGTGTGTTTGTGTGATTGAGTGTGTGTGTGTGTGTGTGTGTGAGTGTGTCTATGTGTCTATCTGTGAGTTTACGTGTGTGTGTGTGTGTGTATGTGTGTCTATCTGTGAGTGTACGTGTGTGTGTGTGTGTGTTGTGTGTGTGTGTGTGTGTGTGTGTGAGCATGTGTGAGCGTGTGTGTGCGTGTGTGCGTGTGTGTGTGTGTGTGTTATCACGGGGCCTCTGTGATGTGATGATAGCGTCCATCCCGGCCTTACCCCGTGTGACCCCCTGCACCCCCCTCGTCCCGTGTGATCCGCTCAAAGGGTCCGCTAGCCTCTCCAACTCCCAGCCCAGCGGCCGGACCACGTCCCTGAGCCTGGGTGATGAAGCAGTCGCTGCCGGTCGCTGTGGATGAAAGCGCCTGCATATGACCTAGATATTAAACACCAGTACTGGAAACGATTTAACGGGTTACCAACACACTCCCCTGTAGCAGGAACCGATCGCCGGCCTGTTAATGCATAGCCTTCCCTGTGTCCTTATCTTAACCCTGTCCCATTAGCTTAACCCTGTCACCGTATCTTAACCCTGTCACCTTATCTTAACCCTGTCACCTTATCTTAACCCTGTCTCCTTAACTTCACCCCTTTCTCCTTATCTCAACCGTGTCCTAATCTTAACCCTGTCTCCTTATCATAACCCTTCTCGTTATCTCAACAACTGTTTCCTTAGCATATCCCTCTTCTTATCTTAACCCTTCCCCTTAACTTAACCCTGTGTCCTTATCTCAGCCCCTGCTCCTTAGCATATCCCTCTCCTTATCTTAACCCTCTACTTCCTTATCGTAACCCTCTCCTTATCTTATAACCCAGTCTCCTTTTCTGAACTCCTGTCTCTTACCTCAGCTCCTCACTCCTTCCCTTAACCCTGCCCTTTCCCGGCACGCTGCGTGCCTCGCTCGGGGGAGCGAGGTGATTCGTTGAATCGTCGCGAAGAGCCAGCAGGACGGTCCACCATGGCTGCCGCGTCTGAATCTTTCATAATGTCAGTGCACTGGGCGGGGCTGCGTGCCGGCTCCACACCGTACGCTGGCACGCGACGCGGTGGTGTGACGACGCGACAGGACCTTATCTAACGCCCGGGGATGTTCCTGCAGCATGAGTGAAATCATCATGAAAAATACATCGGTCGGCCGGGCTCATTTGCATAAATCATTCCCTTCCCCCTGACAGCCGACGCGCCTCTGACCGCGAGCGGCGCGTGCCGGTTTGTTGACATCGCCTAGACGCGCCGAGAAAACCCTTCAGGGTCGCGTGCGGACGGCGGGGAGCGGAATGCGTCTGGAACAGGTGAAGGAGAAAGAGTGTGCAACTCATTCTCCTTCACGTGTTCCAGACGCATTCCGCTCAGAGGTGAGCCTTCCATCAGAGGTGAAGGATAAGAAGGACTTGTTACATCTTCTCCCTCTTCTTCTGTGAACGCATGACATGACACCCTGTAAGTTTAACAGTCTGTAACCCGACCACCACCCAGATCCCCCTGACAAACAAGACAACATAATGAAGGTTTTCCACACCGAGATAGATCCCGGTTCAGTGGCATCGCCTGGCCTTTCTTCTTGTGTATCAGCACTCCGATGTTGATTTTATTTTACCCGGAGCCTTTCACTGACTCGACGCCGTAATTGGTCCCAATCTGTTCCTTCCTGTTGTCCTTTAACTTCATCCATTATGAATCTCTGACATTCAGCGCTGAGGAGAGCTTTATAGCCCGTCGTGGTTCGGGGTAACGCAGGGCGCTCTTTAACCGTCCTCGTCTCGTGACGTACAGCCGGGCGGACGCACTTCAATAATTAACCAGGCGGGGCCGTGGTGTGGTTCTGTGTGGATAGGTGTGTGTGAGCTGGGTATACCGCACAGCTAATCCTAGATAGACACGCCAGAGGTCAAAGGTTAACGTAGTGAACGCGTCTGAGCTGGCGGAGGGAACCCAAGACAATGTATTCACTGGCACAGCCTCAGTGATAGCATACGTATACAGCGTGTTAACCGTACATACAGATGCTTGCCGTCCCAGCTGGCGGGCATGATGAAGAGAAGATGATGTTATGAATATATGCAAAATTAAAGCTTCTAGAATTATATTCGCAAAAGGCTGATCTGCTATGAAAAGTCGACTTCTCTCATTGATTCTCTGACAGAAATATGTCAATATTGTAGTGCCGAGAGACGGGAGTCGGAGGCGAAGTATCCAGCACAAAGTTTTAATGAACACTCTGCAAAACCACGTGCATTCGTAAGAACAAAACCGGACTAAACTGGACGGACGTTCCGTCCGCTAAACGGGTCCGGGAATAAACACTCCCCCCCACCCATAGTTCCGTGGGTGAATTATGATAACCACCACACAAGCCCCCCCAGAATTCACCCATAGTCAAAGTTCTCGTGACGGAAAGGGGCGACGACCCGACCTCGTCTCGAGCGGATGACAGGGGCTGAGGAAGAGGAAGCAGCCGGCACGTCGGCGCCGTCCGCCACCCCGGAGGTCCCGGGGTTCAACAAGGTCGCTGGAGTCTCAACGGCCAGCGCGGGGCGCGGCGCGGGCGGACGTCCCCGGCGTGGGGGTTGCGCCACTTCCACCGGCCTGGAAATGTCCACGTTAGCCGGCTTAACCCTATCCCAGGAAACGGTCTCAGGCCTACCCCCGACGTCTACCACCAGGCACTTGTCTCCATGGCTCAAAACCTTGAACGGGCCATCGTAGGGAGGGCGTAGGGGACCACGGTGGGCGTCGTGGCGAATGAAAACATAGTCCACCGTGCGCAGATCGGGGGGGCATGCGGAAAGTGGGAGTTGCCGTGTTTGCGACGTGGGAACCGGCGCGAAAACCTTAGCGGTTTCCAGCAGGGAGGAACGTTGTTTGGCCGCCGACCAGGGGACCGAGGCGTCGGGAATAAAATCGCCTGGCACTCGTAGGGCCTGCCCGTAGACCAGCTCCGCCGAAGAGGACCGCAGGTCCTCCTTAGGGGCGCACCTGAGTCCGAGCATCACCCATGGCAGCCTATCCACCCAGTCGCCGTCCTTCAAGCTGGCCCGTAGGGCTGCCTTCATGGAACGGTGGAAACGTTCGCACAAGCCGTTCGCCTGGGGATGATAGGCGGTAGTGCGGTGCAGCTTGACCCCCAACCCCTCAGCCACCGCGTTCCAGAGTTCCGAGGTGAACTGCGAGCCCCGGTCCGAGGAGAGGTCTGAAGGAGTCCCAAAGCGCGCGACCCAAGTGCCGATGAACGCGCGTGCCACGTCAGAAGCTTACGTCGAGGAGAGGGGAACAGCTTCAGGCCAGCGGGTCGTCCTGTCGACCATGGTGAAAAGATAGGTGAACCCGTGAGAGGAGGGAAGCGGTCCCACCAGGTCGACGTTGACGTGGTCGAACCTCCTTTCGGGAACAGTAAACTCTCCCAGGGGGGCCTTAATATGGCGGTGCACTTTGGATCGTTGACAGTCAATGCAAGAGCTGACCCAAGCGCTAACGTCCTTTCTCAGCCCCTGCCATACAAACTTCTGGGAAACCAATTTCACAGACGGCTTCCTGCCGGGGTGAGAAAGGCCATGCAACGCCTCAAAAACGGGCCGGCGCCAGGACAACGGGACCAGCGGTCGAGGCTGGCCTGTGGAGACGTCGCACCATAGCCTCACGTCCGAGCCGTCAACCGCGACCTCCTCCAGGCGCAATCCCGTGTCCGAATCCCTCAGGGCCTGGACCCCATGGTCGGAGGCCTGGTCCACGCTCATGCGGACGTAATCCAGGCCCAGTTGGACAGCCCCGATGACCGTTCTCGAGAGGCAGTCTGCAACCACGTTAGACTTGCCAGCAATGTGTCGGATGTCCGTGGTGTACTCGGAGATGTACGCCAGCTGACGCTGCTGGCGGGCCGACCACGGCTCCGCCACCTTGGACATGCAGAACGTCAAAGGCTTGTGATCCACGAAAGCTGGCAAACTCCCGCCCTTCCAGGAGGAATCGGAAGTGGCGGATCGCCAGCCAGAGTCCAAGGAGTTCCCTGTCGAACGTGCTGTATTTGCGCTCCCTGGGGGTCAACTGGCGACTGAAAAAGGCGAGCGGCTGCAAGGCACCATCGACCCATTGCTCGTGCACTGCGCCGACGGCGTAGTCAGACGCGTCGGTGCTGATGGCGATGGGGGCATCATGCGATGGATGGGCCAACATGGCGGCTTCCCCCAAGGCGGCCTTCGTGGCCTCGAACGCCTTCTCCCTCTCCGCCGTCCAGTCGACAGCCTGGTTAGGGGACTTGTCCTTGAGAGCCCCGTACAGTGGGCGCATGACGTGAGCCGCCTGGCGGATGAACCGGTGGTAAAACGTCACCATCCCCAGGAATTCCCGGAGCGCTCGAGCCGTGTGTGGGCGGGGGAAAGCAGAAATTGCCTCTACCTTCGACGGAAGAGGGGCGGCCCCGTCTTTGTTGATGAGGTGCCCCAGGAAGTGGATGGAGGACAACCGAACAGGGCACTTCGCCGGGTTGACGATCAGCCCGTGCTGGGTCGAGAGCCTCATGAAGAGGTCGCGTAGATGACCCTGGTGCTTCCTTTTCGGAGGTGCTGGCGACCAGGATGTCGTCCAAAATACACGAACACGAAGGGCATCCCCCTGAGTGCCGAGTCCATTAATCGCTGAAAGGTCTGAGCCGCGTTCCTGAGCCCGAACGGCATACGCAGGAACTCGAACAACCCGAACGGCGTCACCACCGCTGTCTTGGCGATGTCCGAGGGATGCACCGGCACCTGGTGGTAACCGCGCACCAGGTCCACCTTCGAGAAGACCCGCTTGCCCGCCAGGTGTGCTGAGAAGTCCTGGATGTGCGGGATTGGGTAGCGGTCGGGCGTGGTAGCGTCATTCAGGCGGCGGTAATCCCCACAAGGTCGCCACCCGCCGTCTGGCTTGGGAACGATGTGGAGTGGTGAGGCCCAGGGGCTGTCCGAGCGGCGGATGATGCCCAGGCGCTCCATGTTGGCGAACTCCGATTTAGCGACTTTCAGCCTGTCGGGGTTGAGTCGTCGGGCCCTAGCGTAGACGGGTGGACCCTTGGTGTCTATATGATGTTTCCCACCATGTTTCGCCGTGACCGCGGAAAAGGTAGGTCGGGTTATACCGGGGAACTCCCTGAGCAGGCGTTGATATTCGTCCCCCTCTGAGAGGGAGCTGGAGAGCCCGCCGTAAGCCGCCCGACCGCGGGCACATTCAAACGATGAGAACGTCCGTGCGTCCACCAGGCGGTTGTTTTTCACGTCTACCAGCAGATTGTGCGCACAAAGGAAATCCGCGCCGAGGAGGGGAAAGGAGATGTCGGCCGTGACAAAATCCCACCTGAATCGCTGGCCTCCAAAGCACAGGTCCGCGGTCTTTGTACCATACGTGCGGATGGGTGTGTCGTTAGCGGACCTCAACTGTGGACCGTGGACGCCAGGGGCCGTGTCCTCCACCGTAGCCGGCAGGACGCTCCTCTGAGCTCCGGTGTCGCAAAGAAACTCGCGGCCGGAGAGGGCGTCCCTGATGAACAATAGCCGGGTTGACGTGCCTGCACTCACGGCCACTAAAGAGCGCAAGCCTTGGCGTTTCCGGTCGGCTTGAAGTTGCACGGGGACCGGCACCTCTTTGCCTTAGCGCCGAAACGTGCGTGGAAATAGCACATACCATTGCTGGCACTGCCATCGGCGGCTACTGGGGCTCTGTTGGTCAGCCTGCTACTGGGGCTCTGTTGGTCAGCCTGTCCCTGTCCGGTGGGTAGGCACTGCGTGTTGGGGCTAGCACTTCGGGTGCGAAACTCTGAGCAGCCAGGAAAAAACGGTCGGCTTCCTCCGCCAACGCGCGTGGCTCAGTAATCCTCGTGCCCGCGAGCGCTGTCCGGACCTGGGGTGGCATGTGTTGGAGGAACAGCTCCATGAAGAGGAAGTTAGGTTCTTCAGCACCAAGCAGGTTGAGCATCATCTCCATATGTTCAGAGGGTTTGCTGTCCCCGAGGCCCCGAATAGCCAACAAGCGTTGGGCCCGCTCTGACTGTGACAGCCCAAAAGTCTTCAATAGGAAGGCTTTGAGGTCCCTGTATTTTGCCGTGGTCCGGGGGATTCGCTATGAAATTCGCCGCCCGGGTCGCAGTGGATCTCCCCAGCGCCGACACGACCGTGGTAGTAGCGTGTTGTGTCGTCCGTGACGTTCACGGATGGCGAACTGCGGGCCGTCGTGTCGGTGTCTGTGTCGGATAGGTGTGTGTGAGCTGGGTATACCGCACAGCTAATCCTAGATAACACGCCAGAGGTCAAAGGTTAACGTAGTGAACGCGTCTGAGCTGGCGGAGGGAACCCAAGACAATGTATTCACTGGCACAGCCTCAGTGATAGCATACGTATACAGCGTGTTAACCGTACATACAGATGCTTGCCGTCCCAGCTGGCGGGCATGATGAAGAGAAGATGATTGTCATGAATATATGCAAAATTAAAGCTGGTCGAGACGTTCTGTCCGCTAAACGGCTGATCTGGAATAAACACTCCCCCCCACCCATAGTTCCGTGGGTGAATTATGATAACCACCACAATATATATATAAACACAATATATTACATTTGATCCCCTTGAGCTATTTACCGCCAGCTACGATTCAGTCTGGTATCTTCTTCATGTGTAGGCCTACGTCTATCTGATGCACACCTATCGGCTATGTGAGCATTCTTCTTTGTTTCATGTGTATTCTCTACCCATCCTGTTGTGTTGATATTTGTCGTCACGTTTGATTTCTATTTTCTTATTGTTCCATCCCGAGCAGAGCAGTGGGACCAGCATGTCCTCCGAGACTTCCTCCGTCCTCTCCGGGTGTTTCGAGGACGCTAGCTGCCGGCGCAGTGCCGCGGCCCAGCAGATAACACATTCACACGCATTCACATGCATTGAAACACACTCACACACAACCACACGCAATCACAAGCAATCACCCGCATTGGACGCTAGCCGTTTTGCGCTATCGTTTGTGCTAAGTGGATGAAGCTGATATCCATGCAGGCTGTTGTAGCGCGGTGTCTCGGCTGAAAACAGGTCAGGAGCAGATTGCGGTCGGGCGGCACAGCGACCCTCAGCCACCATGAGTGAGTGGACCCGTAGCCGTGAACCACAGATCCAGTTAATCTCCTCTGAGATCAATCAGCCAGAACCAATTAGTGGCTGTTAGACTAACAGGAGGTTATACACCCTGCTGTGTGTGTGTGTGTGTGTGTGTGTGTGTGTGTGTGTGTGTGTGTGTGTGTGTGTGTGTGTGTGTGTGTGTGTGTGTGTGTGTGTGTGTGTGTGTGTGTGTGGTGTGGTGTTGTGTGTGTGTGTGCAGTGTGTTTGGATCAAATTAGTCTTTAAGTAAGTGCTGATAAGGTCATGTGACACATTAGCAAGGTCACAGGTGGCTGACTCCACACAGGAAGACACACGCACAGACGGTCGCACACAACAACTGCGCACACCCACACACACACACACACATACGATACACAGATCTACACCAAACAGATGCTTAGAAGTCAGGAAAGGCAACAGATGGAGATGTAATTGATGAAACCAATAAATCTATTTTATGTTAATCCCAACCTTTTTAGTCAGTATTTCAAAATATAATCCATGTTTACATGAAAGCACGTTAATCACGATTCATGATTCATACTATTCATATTCATTGATTTGTGCGTTACTTTTCTGCACGGTTACACTAATGACATCAACAGGTAGGCCTTTATCGTGTTGCTGAAGGCAGTTCCTCAGGCACAAGATCACACAGCCATGCGGCGCACATTAACACTGATTCACACTGTTTCACACCGCGTTTCCTCCTCACTCCATACAGACGACATGCAAGACATCCAGCGAGACGTCGCTTCTGTTGTTGTTGGACGCGCGTTCTCTATTTTGTATATATAATCCAACCGCGGCCGAGCTGGACTCGGGAGGATTGAGAGGCGAGTGAGAAGCTAAACCCTCCAATGAGGTTTGAGATGTCTTGATCCTCCCTCAGTTTGTCCCTCTGAATCGTGCAGGAATAGTAGACAAGCAGGACGATCTCCAGGGAATGCCTCTGTCTCTCCATGAGTCCATGATGAACGCCGTGCTGTTGATACAATGAGCGCCATCAATGATTTACCGAGCATTTTCTTTCACGCTGCGATACTACCTTCAAATACTCTGCGCTGCTTTTGCTCCCAAACCTCAGCTCTAACTCTGATGATAACCGCTCGGCACTCTCTGTACGTCTGAGACGTGAATCATTCATGAGGAAATCTTTCACCGCACTCAGACAGTAGGCCTACTGCTGTGTCTGCAGTCACTATTCTAACAGAACGAGGCGACTGAATTTCTTCTGCGTTTCGGGTCAATGCTTACTTAAGCATTAGCCAGTGGTATCCTAAGTAGCCCATAAAGAGCATGGATTAGCCAGCGAGGACCTATGAACTTCATAAGGAGAAGCATAATAACTAATATAACCCGCTAAGTACCCTCAGCCGCTAGCGTAGCGTCAGCGGCTAGCGTTTGTTTGATGAAGGGTGGTGATTCTGGTATTTGTACTTACTGTACAGGGTGCAGCCGACGTGGATAATGGTGGCTATGATCTGTGGGATAATAATCTATGGAAGGATACTTAGGTAATGAGACGGGAATTTATGGTCTGCTTTGGGGAACATCAAGGGATGGTGTGTGTGTGTGTGTGTGTGTGTGTGTGTGTGTGTGTGTGTGTGTGTGTGTGTGTGTGTGTGTGTGTGTGTGTGTGTGTGTGTGTGTTTCTCTGAGTGTAAGTGTTTGTGTGAGTGTGCATGTACGTGTGGGTTTGGGTGTGTGTGTGTGGCTGAGTGAGTGCAAGTGTGTGTGTGTGTGTGTCTGAGTGAGTGTGTCTGAGTGTGTGTGTGTGTGTGTGTGTGTGTGTGTGTGTGTGTGTGTGTGTGTGTGTGTGTGTGTGTGTGTGTGTGTGTGTGTGTGTGTGTGTGTGTGTGTGTGTCTGAGTGAGTGTACGGGTGTGCGAGTGTGTCTGTGTGTGCGTGTGTGTGTGCGTCTCGGATAGCGCTGCAGTGTTTCATCCCCAGGGAACGAGGAGGCAAAAAATATTTTATTAATGTTCCATTAAAAATGGATCTGTGTTCATTAAGCTCCCTGATAACTTTCTCCAGCTCTGCAGGCAAGGCTCACAGTTTCAGCCACCATCCAGAGCTCTGGCGAGCGATGGATTACGGCCACCACAGATTGATGCTGGCCGGGGCAGAGAACCTCCAAACTGAGCCATAAGGACTTAATCGTATCAAGACACTATTAACAATGCTCTTACCGATGCCTACTCAGGCACTGTAGAGTCTGTCCTCAGACAGATCCCAGCGCTGCAGAAAGAGTTGCTTGCTTCCCTGCGGCTAAGTATTACAAAAGGCCTGGCTGGCGGAGTTGTAGAATAGACATAAAAGGTAGGTTTATTGTCTAGGGGTAATATAATAATATATTTATAGATTCCATCCTGCAGAAGTATATGTGGGCAAGGAAGGATAGGAGTGTATAATCTTTAGAATCCGGGTCTCACTAAGCGCCTTACACCCCGCTCCCTAAGTCCGTTAGACGGGGAGACTGGATGATAAAAAATAATATAATCGTTTCGTATCTCATGTGTGTGGATCATTAGGGGAGAGGCTAAGAGGCCTGTTTTCTCCTGTGTATCGTTTTATACATTCTGCTTGAACATGGCTGGGCTATGGGGAATGCCCTGGATGTTGGAGCATGAGCAGGGAGGAGAAAGTAGAGAAGGCATCTCACCTCAGGCGAGGGACTCTGGGGTGAATCTGAGCCGGTCTGAAAGGGTTAGATCTCTTCAGGCTCGTCTCTTCCTCATCATTCTTTACCTCCTCCTTTTCCTGCTCCTCCAACTCCACCTCCTTCTCCTCTTCCACCTTGTCATTGTCGCCACCCCCCCCCCCCCCCTCCACCTCCTCCTACTTCTCCTCCATCGGAAAACTCTCAGGTGGAACAACACAACATCTAATCTCTACCCCCAAGGGCGTTCTGGATGAATTGTGCGCCTGATCTCTATGTGAGATTCAGCCATGACCACACTTTGACCAATAGGGTGCAGGCATATCCCTGAGGTACAGCCATGACCAAACAGTGACCAATAGGGTGCAGGCATATCCCTGAGATACAGTCCATGACCAAAATGTGACCAATAGGGTAAAGGCATATTCCAGAGATACAGCCATGACCAAACAGTGACCAATAGGGTGCAGGCATATCCCTGAGATACAGTCATGACCAAAATGTGACCAATAGGGTGCAGGCATATCCCTGAGATACAGCCATGACCACACTGTGACCAATAGGGTAGAGTATATCTCTGAGGCACAGAAGTATAGCCCAGGTCTCATACTTAAAATAACAGTTTTTAATTGCAGTTCACACCTAAAATAACTTCAACTTAACTTAATGTTCTCTTTCCATGACAACACAGTAGGGGGCAGGGTATTGCTGAGGCTAGTGCGTTTGATCCACAAAGCACTCAGCCTCACTCACCTGGAAGCCCTGGCAGCCAATCGGCTCCATAAGGACGTGTCCTCTGGCATCACTGTCGCTCTGGATCAGGGGAGGAGCAGGGGAGGTTTCCATTCAGCGTCTGGTTCATTTTAAACTGTGAAAGTGCTTCGGTGTTTTCATCTCCTGAAACTGCACTCCTGAAACTTCTCGTCCGATGATGGATGATGATGGATGTCTGGGCTGGGGCGGGCTGTCGCTCACTCCTGATGGAGCGAGGGAGTCCCGACAAGGCGGAGGAGGTCCATAAAACCTCCTCGGTCCAGCCAGACCTCCGGGGGGAAGTGACTGTGCTGAAATAAAAAGTGTATGAAATAAAGAAACCCATTTAACCGGACTTCCACCGCCATGGCATTGTTCTCCTGAATGTTTAAAAGAGCAAATTAATGGCTTCTAGTCCGGAGGTTGTCAGCAGGAACTAATTCGACTCATCCATCTTCACGGCTATGGTGGTGGGGGGACGAACGACTCTTCTGTAAAGTTCAGCAACGACACATTGTGGTCCCGACGGCTGGTTGAGGCAGAGACAAGCGGCCAAACGTGGTAGTCATCCAGACCACGGAGGGGATGCCCTTCTCTTAAGCTCTCTAGCTCCGGGTCAGAACTCCTCACCCAAAACACCCCTGAACTGAATCTGACCCACTGTAAGTCCCTTTGCATACAATTGTCTGCTTAAGGATTAAGTGGTGAATTATGATCCAGGCTGCTGTGTCACAGATACAGATTGGTCTATGAAGCATTGCATACACAATTACAAGCTATCGACTCTGAGGTATGGGATTCAAAACTGTTTTTCTCAGTAGAAATTTTGGAAATATACGGAAGGCTCAAGGACCAAAGCAAGACGCCAGATTATCGGCTTGGAAGACTGAGCAGAGCTGGCCTGAGACAACATCTAAGAATAAGCACATTGAAGTGTAATGTTCACTGGAGACGAGAGGATAAAGAATCTGCCAAACTACAGAGAAGTCGCCAAATCCTGCCGGTTGCTTTTCTTAATTTCTTAATTAAAGTTACCCGATGCATTCTGTGTGGAAATATGGGATGAAGTACTAAATATGTTACAGAGTCAGTGTGTATGCAAGCCCGATTTAAGCGTATTATCGTCTCCTCATCCTGGCAGCTTTAATGAGCCATTGTTTCCACTCTTTTAAATGTGCCCTAACCTGTTTCTTTTATGAGTTCTTAGCAGTGTTTAACACAGTTCTGATGACGGTATGGTCACGACATTACGATGCAGAGTAGGAGTGAATACACAGAAGCAAACCACAGAACAGACTGGACGGATTTGTAGGGGTAAGTTGAAAGTGTCCTTTATTTTTCTTCATCAAACACACTAGATAGAGCATTTAAACCAGATCACATAACCCAGATCACATAACATAACCCAGATCACATAACCCAGATCATATAACCCAGAGCACATAACCTAGATCACATAACCCAGATCACATAACCCAGATCATATAACCCAGAGCACATAACCCAGATCACATAACCCAGATCACATAACCCAGATCATATAACCCAGAGCACATAACCTAGATCACATAACCCAGATCACATAACCCAGATGACTTAACCCAGACCACTTAACCCAGATCGTTTACCAAGATCACATAACCAAGATCACATATCCCAGATCATACAACCCCTATCATATAACCCAGAGCGCAGAGCCAGGAGCGGGGGGGGGGCACGGTGTATGAGAACGTGACGCGACTCCACTGGACCCAGAGACAAACGGCCCTTTTCTGGGGCCCAAGTGAGCATTTCTGTGGACTTTTTGTCAAGAGTTGCATTCACAAATCGTGCGTGCACATAGCTTTTTGTAATATAAAAGAACCCTAAAACATTTCTAGAAATCGCCGCCCACAGCGTTAGTTTTTTCTGACGTCAGCAAGTCTGTTTTCAATCTGTGACGACAGCAGTCATTTATATCGATAAGAAAACATCCCCAACCTAACCTTTGAGCGCACTGAGGGAATTGGTTCATCTAATAGACATCATTTTATAAAATCCAAAACAAGCAAACGAGATGAAGGGATAAAACCCCTTTTTAAACCTTTAACAGATCCATTGAAGAGCTAAACACCAGAATCAGTGGTTAAGCACAATAAATGGCTTTATTTACAGAAACCAAAGTTGTTCAAGCGCGACGATATACAGTATTGAAACCATACGTTTGGAAGGTGGACACCTTGAAACGACAGTGAAGACGCCTGCTACATAAGCTTAACTTCAGTATGTATGAAGTATGAAAGTGAACTGCTTGATGCAACCCTCCAAAACATGGACGCCTTCAGGCCATTACTGCTATGGCGGTTCTTTACCGATAGCAACACCGTCATCCTTCGCAGAACGCGACGGAAATCTATTTTTCTTGGCGACGAGGCAATTCGGGGGGGGTGCGGTGGTTTTCTGTTTTGCTTTGTGAACTAATCGCAGCTCCCTGAGATGAAGACAACAATTAAATGAAGGAGAGGTTGGCAGACGACAACAAAAGGCATTCCAAGCATAATTCACTGATGGCCACAATGAGGCGCCTAGTGTACAGCAACGGAAAAACAATGAGCAAATCCAATCGGGTCTTGGCCGCTGCCTGGTCGGGGCGGTTACGACCCGTCTGTGCTACAAAGGGTCTGAAACGTTGAGCTTTCGCTCTTCCGATAACCTCGGCCGTGTGACGGCAATGACTAGCCGTATACTGGGAAAGGTGTTAAGTCAGTATCGCTCACGTTATGATGAAAAGTTAAAGCAGTTTTGTTTTATTACACCATTAACCGAACGGCCAACCGCGCGGGGGTTTGTTGAACCAGTCCGTTAAAGGATGTAGTACATCAATGCGCTAATGCCTTTACACTTAGATACAAAAAACCCACACATTGTAGTATGTTGGAGGGTGAGAAGAACTGCTACACGGATACACTTTACAAAATGCAGCTAAAGTACTTTATATGACAGTTAAAGTACCGTCAGATCTTATCGTTGAATAAATATTCTATCTTGAATAAATAAAAAACTAAAACAGACATCTTCATTTTTCCTATATTCTAATTATTATGAAAAGTCAAACTCTTCTCTCGCACTCTCGATATTTATGATCCCATGTGTTGCAGGCCCCGCCCATTTTGGACTCGAGTCCCGGAAGAGAACATTCCAAAATAAAAGTCCCAGCGTAACAAATGTATTCTGTTTCCGAGGGAGTTTCACCGGTCGTGGTGTAACCATGGCGAGGAGCACGGGGTGGTGGGGGGGGGGGGGGGGCTGTGGGACGCTGTACAGTAATAATATTATTATGGATTATTATGTTGTTGATGGAAGGTTTTATTCCATTGTAGAGGGTGAGGAAAAATATATATATATAGAGAGAGAGAGAGAGAGAGAGAGAGAGAGAGAGAGAGAGAGAGAGAGAGAGAGAGAGAGAGAGAGAGAGAGAGAGAGAGAGAGAGAGAGAGAGAGAGAGAGAGAGAGCGCTAGTAAGAGTGAGAGAGAGAGAGGAAGCGGGGCAAGCTGTCCACAGCTTGTCTGACATCAATCATTGCGGTTGGATCTTCATCCTCCGTCGATCACTGGACACATATCTGGTTCTTCAGGCTGCCAGGGAACACAGGAAACAAACAATGAATAAAAAGCAGCCAACTCACACGGCGGCCATCTTAGAACAGCCGACAACAGTGCTTTAACTGTCTTTAAGTGTTCAGGTAAAACATGGCAGAGAACAGGGGAGCTCTCTGTTCCACTTTCACTTTAGGTTCTTTGAAATACTTTGAAGGACAGGTGGTGCATTACGGGTTTAAATGCATTGCAATGCAATATTAAGTCTTCTATTCAACATTCTACCTTAGTGAAGAACAAGCTATAATCACATTTGATATACATCATGTTTTCCTAGGGTATAACTTTATATACTAAGTAGTAGTAGTAACACATTTCACCATCAGGGGCAGTATGACGCTTATACCTGACAACCGTAGATACAGCAGGAGCCTATAACACACACACCTGACCAACACACACTCACACACCTGACACACACACACCTGACAAACATGCACATGCACACGCACAAAAACACACACACACACACAAATACACACACACACACACACACACACACACACACACACACACACACACACACACCACACACCACACACACACACACACACACACACACCACACACACACACACAACACTATCTACTGAATGTTGTCGCTGGACCTTTAACCTTTTAACATGCACAACATTGAAGGGCGTGTGCATGTGGGACCAAAGGTTAGAAAAATCAAATGAAAATAGTCTCAGCTGGCCGTGTGTGCTTACTCGTTTATTTTTATTTAACCTTTATTTCAACCACAGAAAAGAACGTGGCACGCAAACACAACAACGAGTGTTGTGGTGTGGGGTGTGTGTGTGGTGTGTGTGTGGGTGTGTGTGTGTGTGTGTGTGTGTGTGTGTGGTGTGGTGTGTGTGGTGTGTGTGTGTGTGTGTGCGTGCTGTGTGTGTGTGTGTGTGTGTGTGTTTTTGTGTGTGATTGTGTGTTTTTATGAAACGAGGTCAGTGAGTGTCAGAGCGCCCCCCCCCCCCGCTTCCATCATGGTTTATTCCGATTGATCTCCAGCGCTGTGCGGTCGGAGCTAACTCCCGCTGTTAGTGTGTGTGTATTATTTGGTGTGTTTGTGTGGGTGTGAATATGTAGCATATATTTCTGTGTGTATATTTTGTGTGTATGTGTGTGCGTGTATACTACTGTATATTTTTGTGTGTATGTGTGTGCGTGTATATACTGTATGTGTGTGCGTGTGTGTGTATGCATAGGTGTGCATGTGTATGGAGGTGTGTGTATGTGTATATGTTTGCATATATAGGTGTGTGTGTGTTTGTGCGTGTGTGTGTGTGTCTGTGTGTGTGTGTGTGTGTGTGTTTAGAGGTGTGTGGGTGGAGTTGCGAACTAGCCCACTCTGGTAAACTCTGGCGGATGATGATTGATTGCGGGAGTGCAGCAGTACGATGTGTCTTCAATGACCTGCTTCTCTATTCTTTTATGGATCATTTAATCATTTCTTTGATTAAATTATGGATAAACCCATTTGTGGCGCCATTGACCCCAGTGCAGTTGTGCTGGTGAAATCGATTGACATCAACTGATGTCTTTTCACTTGTCATCTCAAACTCAACGGTCTCCCACCCTAAGCTTTCCTAGTCGGCAAGAGGAGCACATTGATATGTATCTAACCAAGATTCAAGGGTTTAAACTGCAAAAGATAATCTTTGATATACAGTGCTCTGTTTTAGTATGGAGACAGGACACACTGGGGGGGCTGGCTTTTGCTTCCTTGACAACAGGTATCCATTACCATCAGGATCCATAACCTCACTATGCCCACTGGCGCGCTGCTTCCCAACTAGGCTCTGACTGCGTGTTCTGTTGGACAGCTGGCATCGACATGACTTTCAATAGAGTGGAGCAGGTCAGAAAGCTGCTTGCCTACTCATCGACACCTTGACCCAGAGTCAGGTGTGTGTATTCGTGGTTGACACGCTGTGTCTGGGGTAAACAGTGGAGTGTAGACATGGAGATGAGCGGCCAGTGTTCTGCTCATCCCAGTTCCAGTATGACGTTGTGTACTGCACGGACACCACACATAGGTATATCCCGGATCACACTCTAACCCGGCAACCACTACGCACATCCACATCTACGCGCACATCTGACGCAGAGCAGTACAAGTCATAAACCCACAGACGATAGCTCCGCCCACACGGCACCTCAGCAAGACATTACACAAATGTCTGAGACCTGCTGGTTCCTCTTCGTACTGAGAGGATTACTATTGCACAACAATCTCAGTAGGGTAATAAATAACTGTCTCACGCGGTCTAAACCCAGCTCACGTTGCCCTATTAGGGGTGAACAATCCAATCGCTTGGTGATTCTGCTCAAATGATAGGAAGAGGCCGACTCGAAGGATCAAAAAGCGATCTCCTGATGAACGTTGGCCGCCACAAGCCAGGTTATCCCTGTGGTAACTTTTCTGACACCTCCTGTTAAAACCCAAAACGTCAGAAGGATCGTGAGGCCGCCTGGCTTTCACGGTCTGTACTTCATACTGAAAAGCAAGATCAAGCGAGCCTTTTTGCCCCTTCTGCTTTCCACGGAGGTTTCTGTCCTCCCTGATGCCCCTTAGGACACCCTGGTTACCGTTTTACAGGGGTACCGCCCAGTCTCAAGAACTCCCATCCTGTCACTGTCCTCCGGGACGGGTTGCCCCGGGGCCAGCCGGGGGTTTGACACGAGAAACGAAGAACCGCGGCTCGGCGGGCTCGCTCCCCAGTCACCGGGTAAGTGGAAAAACGATAAGAAGTAGTGGTATTTTCAAGCGTCGGCCGGAGCCTCCCACTTATTCTAACCTCTCATGTCTCTTCACAGTTACCAGACTAGAGTCAATTGCTCAAAGGTCTTCTTTCCCGCTGATTCTGCAAGGTCCCGTTCCCTTGGCTGTGTTTGCTGGATAGTAGGTAGGGAGCAGTGGGAATCTGTTCATCCATTCATGCGTCACTAATAGTATGACGAGGCAATTTGGCTACCTTAAGAAGTTCATAGTTACTCCCGCCGTTACCCGCGCGCATTGAATTTCTTCACTTTGAGATTCAGAGCCTGGGCAAATCACATTGCGTCGAACCCCGCGTGGGCCCTCGCGATGCTTCTGTTTTAATTAAAGCAGTGTCGGATTCCCTGGTCCGGCACCAGTTCTAAGTCAGGCTGCTAGGTGCCAGCCGAGGCGAAGCCGCCGCGGACCTCCGGGTGGAGCGCTACAGTCCCGTTAGCTGAGGAGATCCGCGAGAGGGCGCGACGCACGTCAGAGTCGCCAGCCCCGGACCGCCGCCCGAGCCTGAAGCCCCCACAACCCCACCTCCACGCCCCTGGATCGAGAGCAGGACCTCGAGCCCCGCGCCGCGACGACCCCGAAGAGCCGACGCCACGCAAAAGACCCTCGAGCCCAAAACCCTCGCGCGCGAGACGCTTCAGAGGGGGAGGACGACAGGAGGCGCGGTGGCTGGCTTCCCCAGCCCGGCCAGGGCCCAGCCC
Source organism: Melanogrammus aeglefinus (assembly GCA_900291075.1). Taxonomy (NCBI): domain Eukaryota; kingdom Metazoa; phylum Chordata; class Actinopteri; order Gadiformes; family Gadidae; genus Melanogrammus; species Melanogrammus aeglefinus. Next base: position 550 of record OLKM01003194.1, on the reverse strand, counting down.
CGCTTCGCACCCCAGCCCGACCGACCCAGCCCTTAGAGCCATCCTGTATTCCCGAAGTTACGGATCTGACTTTGCCGGACTTCCCCTTACCCCCCTTGTCCATTCATGCCAGAGGCTGTTCACCTTGGGAAAAGACCTGGGGATATTGGGTTACGGGCCTGCCGGCGGAGATTTTACACCTTCTCACCGGATTTTCAAGAGCCAGCGACTCAGCCGGACGCCAGCCGGAGACGCGGACGCTTTCCAGGGACGGGCCCTACTCTCGGGGGAAACCATTCCATGGGTGCCCTGCCCTTTCACAAAGAAAAGAAACTTCTTCCCGGGGCTCCCGCCAGCTTGCTCCGGGTCGTTTGCGTTTACCCACTGGACGCCTCGCGGCGCCTATCTTCCGCCTCTCCAGATTCGGGGAATCTGAACCGACTCCCTTCCGTCGAGCGGAGGCGGACGGAGGGCCCATCGCTGCCCGCAACTTGAACCGGCGTTTCGCCAATCTTTTAGGACCGATGGACCCATGGTTTCAACTGTTCGTTCCTAAGCATTCGGACCCTTT
>OLKM01003193.1:29585-41819 GCA_900291075.1 Melanogrammus aeglefinus | reverse complement strand
GGACAACAAGTAAAGACGTGTTTTCGATTCTAAGCAGCGCATGTGTCCGAGTCACATCAATAAAAAACATGTTGTCAGAAGAAATCAAGGAATGATAAAAGAGAAAAGAAAAAAATGGCACATTTACAGCCACCGTCAAGTTTGAGCCTAGGAGGTAATCTTGCGGAAAACTGGAAATTATGGATCCAGAAGTTGGAGCTGTTTTGTACTGCTAGCGGAATAGCTGAAAAGTCTGAGGCGGTGCAGTGTGCTAATTTTCTGCACGTGGCGGATGAAGAGGCGATAAAGGTTTACAACACGTTTGTCTTCAGTGAAGCTGAGAAAGACAAAATTCAAGTGTTGAAAGAAAAGTTCAAAGATTACTGTGAGCCTAGAAAGAACCTTCCTTCCATACACCCGACATATGTTCTTCTGCTCAAGGACTGACAGACACCATAGACGCCTACGTGACGGAGTTGAAGAGCAAAGCCAAAGATTGTGAGTTTGGACTTTTACATGACTCTTTGATGCGTGACAGGATTGTATGTGGCATACGAGATGATAGTGTAAGAAGACTATTAAGAGAGGCGGATCTTACGTTAGAAAAAGCCATTGATGTCTGCCGTGCCAATGAGATCACGTCAAGTCAAGTTAAAATGCTCAATGAAGAAGTTGAAGTGCATAAAATAAGACCTGTGAATACAGCTAAGACAGAAAGAGCTGAAAAGGGCAGAACAAAGCCAGCGTCACAGGATGAGCAAAAGGGATTTGATTGCAATAGATGTGGATATAAACATGAATACAAGAAATGTCCAGCTTTTGGTCAGGCGTGTAAGTCATGCCAGAAAAAGAATCATTTTGCAAAGATGTGCAAGGCACAAGGCCACACAAGGAAAATGCATGCTGTGGAACAGAGTGACAGTGAACATAACATGTTCATTGGCACAATCAATGTGGAACAAGAAGTATGCATCAAAAAGATTGACAATGCAGAGATGGAGGATGGCGATGAGTGGACTGAAGAACTGAAGATAAACAGGAGAAAGGTGAAATTTAAGCTTGATACTGGTGCAGGTTGCAATGTAATGTCAGCAGACGCGTTCAACTCACTCGACATCGGAGGAAAGCTGAAAAAATCCCACCTGCAGGCTTGTTGCATATTTCGGCCACCAGTCGGCGCCATTGGGCAAGAGAGAACTCACTTGTGTGCACAAAGGACAGAAACACAAGATTGAGTTTGAGATCACGCAGCAAAATGTTCCAACAATACTGGGAAAGAAAACATGCACTAAGTTAGGCTTGGTGGAGAGTGTATGATATAAAAAAAGACAATGACATTCTGAATGACTTTGATGACTTGTGTTCTGGTTTAGGATGTTTACCAGGGATACACCATATTCAGATTGATCCAACTATTTCACCAAGAAAGGTTCCAGTGGCTCTCAGGGACAAAGTAGTGGAAGAACTACACAGGATGGAACAGAATGGAGTGATAACAAGACAAATAGAACCGACAGACTGGGTGAGTAGCATGGTGACGGTGGTCACACCGAAAAAGACGAGGATATGCATGGATCCACAGGATCTTAATCAGGCAATAAAACGAGAGCACTATCCACTGCTAACTGTTGAAGAGGTTGTCTCCCGCATGCCGAAAGCAAAGTACTTTTCTGTGCTAGACGCAAATCAAGGGTTTTGATAAATTAAACTGGACGAAGAAAGTTCCAAGTTGTGCACATTCAACACTCCTATAGGGAGATATCGGTTCCTCCGTCTACCCTTTGGAATCTCTTCTGCATCTGAGGTGTTTCCAGAGATCCGTGGCACAAATGATTGAAGGCCTGGAAGGAGTAGTCAACATTATCGATGATTTGCTTGTACGGGGTGACACAATCGAGGAACATGATCAGAGATTGATAAAGGTCTTGGAGAGAGCAAGGGAGTACAACTTGAAATTGAACAGAAACAAATGTAAAATCAGAAGTACAGAGATCAAGTACATAGGTCATGTACTCAGCACTGATGGGCTGAAAGCAGATGATGAAAAAGTGAGAGCTGTAGTACTACTACCACCACAAGACAAACAGGAGCTGATGAGATTCATGGGCATGATACAATATCTTGCAAAGTTCATTCCCAACCTGTCTGAGGTCAGCGCTCCACTGAGAAAGCTGCTAGAGAATGACACGGCATGGCATTGGGAAGAGGAGCAAAAGCAAAGCTATGAACAATTGAAGAAGTTGGTGACAAATGCACCAACATTCAAGTTCTATGATGTGAAAGCACCTGTGACATTGTCTGTGGATGCCAGTTCAGAAGGCATAGGAGCTGTAATACTGCAAGATGGAAGGCCTGTAGCGTGTGGATCACGAGCGCTTACTGACTGTCAGCGCAGATATGCGCAAATTGAAAAGGAATTACTTGCCATAGTTTATGGGTGTGAGAAATTCCACCAGTATTTATATGGCAGAGACATTAAAGTTGAGAGTGATCACAAACCGCTTGAGAGTATCTTCAAAAAGCCACTCCACCAAGCTCCCATGAGATTGCAAAGGATGCTTCTCAGACTACAGAGGTACACGCTCAAAGTTACCTATAAGCCAGGGAAAGAGCTGTACATCGCTGACACTCTGAGCCGTGCTTTCCTAAAAGAGCAAAAAGAAGATTTGCTAGGAGAGGAGTTGGAAGTCAACTGGGTTACACCACAACTACCCATCTCAGAAAAGAAATTAATCATGTTCAGAAAAGCAACAACGGATGATCCGGTAATGCAAATTCTACGAAACATCACAATGACAGGATGGCCAAAAGAAAGAGATGATGTTCCAAAAGAAATGAAAACATACTGGACATTCAAAGAGGAAATCAGCTATGCACCAGGACTGTTGTTCAAAGCTGCAAAACTTATTGTGCCAAACCAGATGAGACAGGAAATGCTGAACAAAATCCATGAGTCACATCTTGGCATAGTGAAATGTAAAGAGAGAGCTAGGGATATTCTCTACTGGGCAGGCATGTCAACAGAGATAGAGGGCGTTGTGTCTCTTGTACTGTATGCAATGAAAACAAAAACAGCAATCCCAAAGAACCTCTACTTCCCCACACACTGCCAGGAAGACCATGGGAGAAGATTGGCACAGATCTCTTTCACTACAATGGTGCAGAGTATTTGCTCTGTGTGGATTACTATTCAAAATATCCAGAGATCACCAAGTTGTGTGACACAACCAGCCGAGGTGTCGTCACTGCCATGAAGTCGACATTCGCTAGGCACTGAATCCCAGTTTCCGTAGTCTCTGACAATGGTCCACAATATGCCAGTGGTGAATTCAGAGGGTTTTCTGAGGGTTGGGAATTTGAACATGTTACTTCCAGTCCAGGACATGCTCAGTCTAATGGTCAGGCAGAAAGAACTGTACAAACAGTAAAAAACATGCTCAAAAAGGCGCCAATGGCGATCCATACATTGTTTTGCTCGAATACCGCAACACACCGCTGGAGGGTATAGGATTATCTCCTGCACAGCTGTTAATGGGACGTCGTCTAAAGTCCAAACTTCCAGCATCAACAACTCTATTGACTCCTGAAAATAGAGCTCAAGTTCAAGACAATCTGAAGTGCAGACAAATGAAGCAAAAGAACTACTTTGACAGACAAACACAAACGTTGCCAGATCTATGAACAGGTGAAATGTCAGGATACAGAAAGGAGATACATGGCAGCCAGCTGTGGTTGTGGAAAGACATCAGCTACCAAGATCCTTCATAGTTCGCACACAAGATGAACGAGTCTACATGAGGAACAGAAAGCATCTACTGAAGACAGGCGAGAGGGAATTTCCACCTACAGAGATGCAGGACATTCCCACACACACTGAAACGGCACACACTGGATCTGACACAGAAGGCAACGACACAGAGGTCAATCAGGACACTGACTCACATGATGGACAAGCACAGTTACAATTACATCACACAAGGTCTGGGAGACAAGTCAAGATTCCAGCCAGATACAGAGACAGATACAAGTTTATTTGAATGGTGTTAAACCGTGAAGAAAAAGTTTTACCTTAAGGCATTGTTTTATGTTACGTGTCATAACTACAACAAAGAAGTGAGGCACTAATTTGTGTCAGTTTAATTTAAAACGAAATCAAAACAAAGCATCTTAAGAAAGGGGATGTAATGTATTGTGTGTGTTTCCGTAGTTCAGGTTGTATGACGTCAGGACGTAATTGCATGTACTTGTATAATGGCGGACAAGTAAAGATGTGTTTTTGATTCTAAGCAGCGAATGTGTCCGAGTCACATCAATATACAACAGACATTGTCAGCTCTTGGCCAACGTGCGTTTTGTGGATGGAGAAGCCATTAGAGAAAACTTCCTATTTTGCAAGGCACTGCCAGAAAAATCAACAGGAGAGGAAATATTTCAGGTCACGTCGGAATATCTTGACAAAAGCGGGCTTACGTGGGAAAACTGCACAGGTGTCTGCACTGATGGAGCCGCAGCCATGGTCGGGCGCATCAAAGGCTTCGTAAGTAGGGTCAAAGAAAGAAGCCCAAATGTTACTGTTACGCACTGTTTTTTGCACCGTGAGGCCCTCGTTGCAAAGACCTTACCAGCAGATCTAGCTCCTGTGTTGGATGATGTTGTGCGCATAGTGAACTTTATGAAGACACAACCTTTAAAATTTCGCTTATTTGCGTCTTTGTGTGAGGAAATGGGAGTGGAACATAAAGTCTTATTGCTCCACACGGAGGTCCGGTATGGAGGACCACAAGTGTCATGGAAATAGTAATAAAGTAATTCATTATTTGATATTTTAATGGGCAATAAAAATAGGAATTATAAAAAACTATTTACAAATGAAATATTAATCCATCAAATAAGTAGCTCAAATTAAAATGGGATTTACAAAAACAACTTAAAACAGTCAATAAGTACATTATTTAAAAAATCATTAATGAATTCATAAATAAAAAATGCAGTTTAAAAAGAGAAATAAATAACTGGATTCACAAATTGGATTAAGAAAACAGATTTTAATCAGACATTTAAAAGGGCGATTTGCATTTCCATTTCCCCGCTGCTTTTCCTTTTCCGATTAGCTATTCGATTTGCTTAGTCATTTAGCTTCTCCTTTTAGCCTCTCCATTTAGCCTTTCCGTGACACTTTGGGCCTTGCACTGGTAAAGCAATGCAAATTAGCCATGTAACAAACTCTCTGATTGGCTATCACCTGCTATGTCATATGCAGACGTTATGACATGGATGTGGGAAGGAGAAGGTGTTTTTTTCAAGCACTTACATGGAACTAAATGGAAGAAACACGGAATAACACAATAAATGCCAAAATTATGGAGTTAGAATCATGCCAAAACCCCACACACTCGCAAAACGTGTTTTACTCACGCACAACGTGCGTAACAAGCTCTCTGATTGGCTCTCTGATAGCCAATCAGAGAGCTTGTTACATGGCTAATTTGCATTGCTTTACCAGTGCAAGGCCCAAAGTGTCACGGAGAGGCTAAAAGGAGAAGCTAAATGACTAAGCAAATCGAATAGCTAATCGGAAAAGGAAAAGCAGCGGGGAAAATGGAAATGCAAATTGCCCTTTTAAATGTCTGATTAAAAATCTTGTATTCTTAATCCAATTTGTGAATCCAGTTATTTATTTTTCTTTTTAAAACTGCATTTTCAAATATATTTTTTAAATTGCATCATTTTATTTATGAATTCATTAATGATTTTTTAAAATAATGTACTTATTGACTGTTTTTAAGTTGTTTTTGTAAATCCCATTTTAATTTGAGCTACTTATTGATGGATTAATATTTCATTTGTAAATAGTTTTTATAATTCCTATTTTTATTGCCCATTAAAATATCAAATAATGAATTACTTTATTACTATTTCCGTGACACTTGTGGTCCTCAATAGTCCGGTGGCTGTCGCGCGGGAAAGTGCTGGCCCGTGTGTATGAGCTGCGAGAGGAACTCAAAGTGTTTCTGACAGACGGGAGGTCAGATTTCTCAAAGCTGCTTTCAAGTGATGAGTGGTGTGCAAAGCTGGCATACCTGGCTGATATATTTCATCATCTGAATGAACTGAACACACGGATGCAAGGCCGAAATGAAAACCTGCTTACAAGCACTGATAAAATGAACGGATTCTGTTTAAAGGTGCAGCTCTGGCAACAACATGTGCAGTGTGGCAACCTTGAGATTTTCCCACTCACCGAGAAACTGCATGATGGCAACACTGCTGCAATGTGCGAGGTGATTGGCAAACATTTGAAAACTCTGGAGAAGTTGTCATTTTATTTCTCTTCAGCCTTCACAGAATGCCTTGACTGGGTTAGGGATCCATACAGCTCAGCATCCTTTGCTGGAAAGGACATGACTTTAAAGGAGCAAGAGGAACTCATTGAACTGAAACAAGATCGCGGTTTAAAGCTAAACTTTACTGATCTTCCTTTGGACAGTTTTTGGTTTTCTGTTGCCAAGGAGTTCCCCATTCTGGCCAACCAAGCTATTTTGACATTGCTCCCGTTTTCAACCACATAGCTGTGTGAGCTGAGCTTCTCAAGCCTGACTGCGATAAAAACTAAAAACAGAGAGAGACTGAGAACTGTTGAGGAAGAGCTTTGTGTGTGTCTTTTTACCATTCCTGCCAGGATATCCATTTTGTGTTCATCGAAACAGGCCCAGGTTTCACACTAAATGAGAATAAATACATTTAGAAGCTATATGTATTATGTACTGTGTTAGTGTCATTTTGTCTCATTTTGGTTGGCGGTGTGCCCCAGGATTTTGTAAAGGTAAAAAGTGTGTGCCGCGGCTCAAAAAAGAGGTTAAAAATCACTGGGCTACCGTGTGTGTTTCTGACCTCTCTGGAGTGCGCGCCGGCTCCTATGCAGAGTAGGCGTGGCATATCAATAACACTCAGATCATACACTCTGGCTTGTATGATCTGAGAGCCTGCCTCCGGCTTCCTCATATGTCGGATGATCCTCCCATCTTGTGGCCATGAGCAGTTAATACAGCTTATGTATTCGGTCCTGCTCCCCTTGTGGCTATGTGCAGTTATTACAGCTTATATGTTTGGTCCTGCTCCCTTGTGGCTATGTGCGGATATTATAGCTTACGTGCTTTGCTTATTTTCGTGACAAGAATAATTAAATGAATAACATATCTAACCATATAAACAACAGCATAACAATCAACAATTAACTGATAAATAATCACACCATGATGCACACTATTCAATTCAAACTTGTTTGTGGGACTTGTTACAGCAAGAGACGGGCGGGTTTTTGTGCTGAACACAGCAAGATTTTTTTGATTTTCCAGTGAATCAGTCAATTCCCTTTCAAATGAAAGCAGGGACAATGAGTTTTAGTCTATCTGTCAAACATTGTTGCCCTGGTGCCTGTTTTTATCCGATTGACAGCTGAAAAGAGTCTCTCCACAGTAGATGTCATCATGGGTAATGTGAGGAGGGCCCGCAGGGAGACTGTTCATGTTGGGGAAAAAAATCACGGGGACATGCGTAGAGCACTTCTACAGTGTTTCCTTTTTCTCGTTCATGGTCTTGTTGGCCTTTGCCTTTCTTTTAAGCTGCTGCACAAACACATCTCTCATAAAGTCGTATGTGTCGGGCTTGAAACGAGTGTTCAGCTCCATCATCTGCTTGTCCAGTGTGTCATTCCATAATTTCTGCATGTTCGAGTTTTGCTGTACAAGTGATGATTTGCCCTGAGTAAACTCAACGTGCATATTATCTAACCTGGCCGGCAACTTCCTCTTTGCGTGATCCATTGTTATCCCAGCGCACAATCTTCATATTATTCATCAACTCATCTGTCAGTGCCATCACTTTATCAAATGCATTCATTTTCATTCCTGAGTTGTGTGTAGCTGTCCTTGAGCCCTTCAATCAGAATCAAATATACAATCTGTAACCCCCTCTTGCCCACCTGACATCTGTCAACGGACGGATCCCATGGACCTTGAATGGGGTGGAGCCGCAATGCATTGTGGATCCATCCCGTTTCCGGTTGGATTCCGTCAAGAGAAAGTTGAAAATTTTTCAACTTCTCAGGCAGCGACGGATCCATCATCCAATCAGATCACGTATGCTCGGGCTTGTGGCTGGACGTATGCCCTCTGCAAAAGACTACTCCCCCATCGTCAGCCGCCGCTTTCCGTCATCCATTGACGGATGGTGCAATGGGTAGATGGCGCGTAACCTGATAGTGTGTGAAAGTCCTTAGTGGCGTATTCAACTGACTTCAAATAATAGGTTTGAATGTGACAAGCAGAAACATAAACATTTTTTTGTTTGCATTTGGTTGCAGTAGGGAGTCAGCTTCCAACTTTTGTTTTGGCCAGAACTTTCGGGAGAATGTGGCAAGAGGGTCTCCAAAATAGGTCCCAGGAGCCGTCAACACCTTACTGACTGCATTTTGACCAATGAGCTCCACCTCCCATATCTCCAGCTCCAGTGTTTTTTTTCCCTGGTCGCATCTCTGCTGTTGAATTTCCAGAAATTTGACATGTCTGGTGCGCCCCAGTCATAAAGTTATGCAAAGCTGTTGAATAATATCGAAAACTTTGAAATGCCAGGAGACACTTTAGCGCTGCTGTGCATTTGGGAAACGTCTTCTTCAGTATCCCATGTACCCTCCTCTATTCCCCGACATGACTGATGCGCCGGTCAGCTGCAAATGGCTCTAGCACTTCCAAAATCTTAACCGATATGGCCTCTGCAGTCCTTTTTGTCCGGTTCCCACAAATCCCACAGCCGGTTCTTTCATCGCATAATATGTTGTCCGGCTCATCATGGCAAAATCTGCCTTATTTTTTTTGACAAGGAGTGATTCTGCGATTTTCCAGTATCTAATTATGTATAGCATTGGTGCAGTAGTTTACCATTCTTGGATAATTCATCCAGTCGCCTTTTTATTTCTGGGTCATATTTGGAAACCAGGTCAAGTAGTTTCCAAAAAAGTATCCTTGTTTATATCAGGATTTCTTTTGATCTGCAATTGATTCCCGGTTCTGAGTCGTGACAGTACGATTTGACCAAGATGGAATCAGCAGACCTGAATCAGGTGAAGACTGTGCTGGAGAGGCAAGGAGCGCTTCTGCGGTCAACATCAAGCCCAGTTTGAGACAGTTAAAAGGTCTCTGGAGGCCATCACAACCAACATCACAGACTTGGCTACCCAGCTGCAGCAGGTCCAACTGGCCCTGGTGCGGCCACCCCAGCCCTCAACTGCCAACACCGGCCCGACCCACCCGGCCCATCTGGGTAACCTGTTCCGAGAGGCCCGACTGCCAGCTCCTGCACTTTATGCTGGAGAACCAGGAAACCTGCACATCTTTTCCTTTCGCAATGTTCGCTGGTGTTTCAGCTACAGCCCGCCCAAGTTTCCGTCAGAACCAGTTCCCGGGTTGCATATGTCATAACCCTCTTGACGCGGCCATGCAAGAGTGGGGAATTGCGGTTTGGGACTCAAACTCCCCAGGTCTGTCTCCGCTATCAGGCATTTCATTAGGTGAGATGAAGAAGGTCTTCCATCGCTCAGTGCATGGAAGAGAGGCCGACCAAGTGATGTTGCGAATCCGTCAAGGCAAGGGGTCTGCTTCCGACTATGCTATAGACTTCCGCACCCTCGCTACCACCAGTGGCGGGAATCCAGAAGCCCAGTATGATGCCTTCCTCTATGGACTCTCTGAGGCCATCAAGGATGAGATCGCCACCCGTGAACTACCTTCCACCTTTGATGACCTCGTTGAGCTTGCCATTCCAAGTGGACAAAACGGCCCTGAAGCAGCGCGTGCCGGAGAGCGAGAGTTCCGCCCTCCTTTCTGAAGTCACCCACCTCGGTGGTCCCTCTCCCATCCCTGCCAGTACCAGCTGATCCAGCGTACCAGAGCCCATGCAAGTGGACCGTACCCATCTGTCCCCAGCCAAGAGACAGAGAAGAAGGGACACCAATTCTTGCATGTATTGTGGTAAACCGGGCCATTACTCCGCCCAATACCCAGCAAAAGGCAATGCCTCACCCGTAGAAGGGGGATTACTGGTGAGCGTCACTCTCATCCCTCTCTTCTACCGTCTGTACCCTTGTCCCTCCCATGCTCATTACAGGAGCTAATCCCCACCTCATGTCTGCACTTATTGACTCGGGAGCTGATGGCAATTTCATGGACACCTCTCTGGCTTCTGGGCTACACCTCGTCCCAGCCCAGCTGAAGACATCCCTGGAGGCCAAGAACACTAAACGGGAAGTAAGGTTCTCCCAGATAAACCATGTCACGCCACAGTGAGTCCTACTCATTTCTGGCAATCATTCAAGAGAACCTATGTTTCGATATGTTCCGACTCACCGACTGCTCCCATCGTCCTCGGCCGGCCCTGGCTGGTAAAGCACAATCCACATATTGATTGGGCTAATAATACCATCCTAGGCTGAAGCCCATTCTGTCTGAATAACTGTCTTAAGAATGCTCTTAACCCCCTGCCTGCAGTTTCAATAGCCACATATGATTCCATGGACCTGTCTGATGTACCACCTGAGTACCTGGATCTCAAGGCCGGGTTCAGTAAAGCCTGTGCAACACTCCCTGCACCACACCACAGTACCTGACCGTATGGACCTGGCCATCATCTCTACCTTAGTACGACACCTCCTAGTGGCCGTCTCTATTTCCTTGCCCCCCTTCCGAAACCGCAGCTATGAAAAATACATTGATGAATCACTAGCTGCCCCGGTATCATCCCCGCCCCTCTCCTCGGACTGCTGGTTGCCGGGTTTTTCTTCGTAGGACAGAAGAAGGACAGCGCCTGCTATCCTTGTATGGACTATTAGGGGCCCAAACAACATCACGGGTGAAGAAACGCTACCCTCTGCCTTTGATGTCTTCTCAGCTTTTGAGCTGTTGCAGGGGGCCAGAGGTTTTCAGCAAGTTGGTCTCTCGCAGCGGCCTACCATTCTTGGTCTGAGTAAAGGAGCTGGATGAATGGAAGACTGCATTTAATACTCCTTCAGGTCACTCATGAGTATTTAGTCATGCCATTTGGTCTCACAACTGCCCAGCTGTGTGTCCAGGGTCTGATTAATGATGTCCTGAGGGATATGCTTAACAAGTTTGTATTTTCTTTTACCGAGATGACATTTAAATTTTCTCTCTCTGTCGGTTTCCCAGCACTCCGCAGCATGTCCGTAGTGTCCTGCAGCGCCTTTTGGAGACCAAACTGTTGTTAAAGCGGAGAAATGTGAATTTCACAAAGAGACTGTTTCCTTCCTGGGGTATGTCATCACAGCAGGAGGGGTCCAGATGGATGGTCCGAAAGTAAAAGCAGTCACCGACTGGGAGCGGTCCAACAGTCTAGGCGGGAGCTACAAAGATTCCTGGATTTTGCTATTCTAGCCGGTGGTTTCATCACGAACTATGGTTCAGTGGCTGCTCCCCTAATCGCTCTAACCTCCTCAGGGTGAAATCTCTTGGACACCAGCTTGCTGAAGGCGCGTTCAACAACCTGAATAGTCGTTTCATATCAGCCCTGATCTTGAGCAAACCCTGACCATCAGTTTATCGTTGAGGTGGATGCCTCAGATGTTGGGGTGGGTGCTATTCTTTCTCAGAAGTCTGGGGCAGATCAGATGATTCACCTCTGTGCATTCTACTCCCAAACTTCACTCACTGAGCGCAATTACGACATTGGGGGACAGAGAGGCTATTGGCAGTAAATTCTGGCCATAGAGGACATGGCGGTCATTTGGCTGAAAGGACCTACAGGAGCCATTTTTAGTTTGGACGGATCCATAAGAATTGGAGATCTCCGTTCGGCTAAAACGTTTAAACCCCAGGCCACATCTCGATTGGTTCTCTGTTTTTCGTCCCATTTTAACTTTTGTCTGTCCTACCGGACCAGGGTCAAGAATGGCAAACCGCGATGCGCTTGTCTAGTTCAGTTCCCCAGATTCGATCCTGCTCCTGCCCTTTACGTCCTGTTCTCCAACGTGCCTCAGTAGGAGCTGCGTAGATGGGATATTGAGACATTGTCTGACAGCCCTGTCGGTGAGTCCAGCCCCCGTGCTGCCTCCTTACTGTCTTTTTGTCCCACAATCCGTCCGCCCCAGGTGTCCTGCAATGGGTCACTCATTCCAAGCTGGCCTGTCACCCGGGTCGTCAGACGTAGCAACTGCGTTAACTCAAGCAATTGCTTCTTGTGGCATCT
>OLKM01003193.1:13890-29429 GCA_900291075.1 Melanogrammus aeglefinus | reverse complement strand
TTAAGAAAAAAAAAAGAAATGTTGTAGATTTATTAATGCATGAGTGTAACATAATGCATTTTGTTGTTGGTATTGTTAGATATGCTGTAGAATACAATACAAGTTTATTTGGAATTTGGTGTTTAAACCGGTGAAGAATAAAGTTTTACCTTTAAGGGCATGTGTTTTATGTTACGTGTCATAACTACAACAAAGAAGTGAGGTATTATTTTGTGTCAGTTTAATTTAAAACGAAAGCAAACAAGCATTCTTAAGAAAGGGGATGTAATGTATTGCTGTGTGTTTCCGTTTAGTTTCAGGTGTATGACGTTAGGGACCTAATTGCATGTACATGTGCATGTACTATGAAATGGCGGGACAACAAGTAAAAGACGTGTTTTTGATTCTAAGGCAGCGCATTGTGTCGAGTCCATAATATACAACAGATAGAACAAGTACAACAATCCGCTTAGGCTAACGTGTTTGGTGTGTGTGTTGTGTGTTGGTTGTGTATGTGCTGGTGTGTGTGTGTTGTGTTGTGTCGTGTGTGTGTGTGTCGGTGTTGTGTGTGTGTGTGTTGTGTTGGTGTGCGTGCATACAGGTGTTAAGCAACGGTTGCAAACCATTCCCCACTTAAGGCGCGTCGGCTCGCTAGAATCAGTTGTCCGGTAACAAAGCCATCAGGACACCGTGTTTAAAGCGTCACAAATGGTTTCAAATGTGAGGTTGTTTTTCCTGCTTTTTTGGACTGTTTGTTAAACGTTCACGGTTCCTTTATTTGTAACGCATTTTCAGGATATTTAATTGAGTGATCAGTTCTTAATTAAAACTTATGTCTTACAGAACCACAAATATTGATCCCCCTATTTAGGTAACCTCAAGTAGGCTAGCATTTTAATCATTGCAATGGGTTATAACATCTTTAATTATTAACAACACAGAAATACTAACTAACTACAGAACAGTATGAATAGGTTCTTGATTTGAGCCAAACACAACTCTTTTCAAACCCCCAAATGATCTTCTAACCCCGTCCCCCAGAACACTTATTTACATTGATGAACTTCTTTTTCTTTCATCTCCCCCCAGATATTTCTGAAGGTCAAGAAGAGTTGTGACTGCCAGTTTGATGGTGGAAGCTCATTACAAACCTGACAAACATGTGCTACTATCATGTTAATATGTTCAGTTTGGGTAAGTATTAACATTTGATGTTGCTGCTTCAATCGTTTTGTCCTGCCCTGGAGAATTACCGAGCAGGGACGGAGTGTTGCCCTTAATTCCGCCTGGTAAGAGTCTAAAATATCTGAAACTGTTATCACGGTTGTCTGAAAAGTCTACAACATATAGAAAATTTATACTGTTTCAATAATCTACAACAATACCATATCTACTTTCTAATAATCTGCAACAGATACGTCTACAAATCGGTCCACAAATCATCAATCAACAGTACATGTCCAACATATACTGTCTATGAATCTACAACATATTCAAAAATGGTGCGTAGCTTTCCAACAGGCGATGGCGTTTGTAAAGGACTGCGCAGAGGGGAGAAGCATTACAGAAGTGCTCAAGTGCCCCGATTGGGTACTTCCAAGCACACTATAATGAGCAGAAGAAATGCACTTCCTGTATAAAATGTGACGCAGGTACATCTGTTATTTCATAGAAATGCCCCCCATGTAACCCCCATATGTTGTGTTGATGGGAATGTTGTGTTGTTCATGTTGATATCAGAAGGTGTTGTGTGGTTCATGTTGATATCAGAGATGTTGTGTGGTTCATGTTGATATCAGAGATGTTGTGTGGTTCATGTTGATATCAGAGATGTTGTGTGGTTCATGTTGATATCAGAGGTGTTGTGTTGTTCATGTTAATATCAGAGATGTTGTGTGGTTCATCTTGATATCAGAGAAGTGGTGGTGTTCATATCAGTAGTTGTGTAGTAGTAGTTAACTGTTGTGATTGACAGGTCTCGGTCTGAAGGTGAAGAAGTCGTGTTCATCAAAATCAGATGCTGTGTGTGAGGTCCTGGATGGATTCTTCTGTAGTGACTCTAACAGAGGGGGATGTGGGACCGCTCTGAGACACACGGTTTGCAGTCCTGGACAATACATCGGTCAAAGAGGTTGGTCTTCTATATATACTGCACAATAACTTTGATTACATTTCTAAAATTCCTTGTTCCTACGATGTTGAGCTTGTGATATTTTAACTGTTACCCGATAGAAAACTTAAAAATGATCACAAATGTTCCCACCACATCTCAGAATGGTCATGTTTCAATAAAACATGAATATTCCTCCAGGAACAGCAGATAAAGACACGGAGTGCCTTCACTGTACTGATGGATCATTCTCAGATGACACGGTGTCGCCTTGCAAGAACCACACAAAGTGAGTGGAGTTAATTAAACAATCTTTACATACAGTACAATAATGGTTGTTAAGAATTAGGCCTGGGCAATATTTAGTGTACTGGTGTGTCTTTTTATTTGCCTGTTTTTAAGATGCATACCATAGTCATAATGTTATGTTCGTTTTTTTATAATCAGAATTAGATATTGTTTAAAGGTTATTAATGCTTGACATTATAAATATAGTATATACTATAATATACTACTGTAGTTAATTTTCTCCAAAAGCGGTGTACAATGAATTCAGACACCAGGAGATACAGGTCATTAGGAAACAGGTGAGGGGTCCAGACATCTTCTAGCTCCACAACCTTCCTGAAGGCCTACGGGTTGGTTGTGGACATTGGGGATCCAACCCAGAACCTTTTAAACCTGGAGTCCAGCACCCAGTCTGCTACTCTTAGAACTAAACATGGTTTTGTCCTTCTTGGTTTCAGATGTTGATTTCTGGGGTGCAGATAAAACAGGAACTGATTCAACTGATTCTACATGTATTACATATGTGGCAATTGTGTTCATAATAATAGGATGTATATCTCTTATATCAATCCTCGCCCTGGGAGGTAAGCGTTACATTCAACTCTAACATGTATTATGGTTACCTTCAACAATAATGTATTATGGTTACATCAAACTAGCATGTATTATGTTACACTGAACTAACATGTATCAGGGTTATGCTGAATGATGTTGACTGCCGTCCTGACATGATACTGTATTGTTTATCTCCATATAGCATTGGTTTATAGAAGACGTACGATGGTAAGTGTTATTACTGGTTTTATATATAATACAATAATGTGTGACCCTAGCTGGCAGTGGAGTTATTAGATGATGAGCTTTTGAAGAACACAATGTTGATATTTTATTCACTTTTTCATTTATAGGAAAAGGAAAGGCGAGGGTGGCCGTTACATGGTAAGTTCTTATTCCACATGTTTCCACTTTGTGTTAAATTTAGTAACTTGATCATTTATTATATCAAGTCATTATTTCAAGGGTACTGCTCTCACACCAAGGTCAAATGATATCGCTGTGATTCAAAACATTTAATCTAATTGTACCAGAGAGTCAGAGCCTAACTAGCAGAGGGACCAGAGTGGCAGACCTACTGATCAACATCATCTAGATATTAGATTATAGGATGGAGCCATCATATCAACATCAACATCATTTCACTTTGTGGGGGATTGGCATGTTGGCGCCCCCTCCGGCTGCAGGCGCCCCTGCTTGCTGAGAAGGTGCCGTGCACAGGAGCTGTGTGAGAAGGGGGGAGGGGGCGTGGGGGACAGTTCACCTCGGAGTCTCCCGAATGGAACGGACAAGGGGGGGGACGGGGGGTCCTCTGTTAGCCCGTATTGAAATCTGCCGGGTGTAGAGCAATACTCTAATGGCATTAGTGGGCTGAAGCCACACAGCTCCAATGTCTTGCAATTGAGAAATATAAGTTTCTCTTTCACTCATATTGTTATGATAAAACATGGCTGTTGGTGCAGGGGGGGGGGGGAGTTATGCAGCAAGATTGAATGTTTAAGGCAAAGGGGATCTCGCCCGGGGTGTAATTCAATGTAGAACCGCCACTGGTCATGACAACACAGAGCAGGGACAAAGGGTAGAAAGCGACTTCTGTCGTATGTTGACCACGATGAATGTCAGCACGTACGTCTCCCTACACGTATTCAGTCTGTCAAGATGTTCTCTCTGTGTAAGAGGCTTAATTCAGAGTGGAACCCAGGAAACTGGGTCAAAACTGATTTCTACATGAGTAGAATATATGGAGCAGTTCATAAAATAGGATGGATATGTTTAATAATATCAACCATAGTCCTGGGAGGTAAGGGTTACGTTAAACTAACAGTATCATGGTTACATTACATGTAAGGCTAACATCATCTACTCTATTACCGTCCAGGTGGAGCTGATGGAGAAGGGACATCTGGTCCCTCGTCCACACCTCTCCTCTCTACGGAGCTTGTACGTTCAACCCATTATTTGTGGTCTCTGTGTCATTGATAATAACTGCTATTTAGTCTTTATTATATGTTCTAATGTGTTGTACACCTTCTTATAATATGTAGGTCTAGTCAAAATGATATAAAGTGTGCTTGTACAGTGCCTTACCTTATTGCTAATTACTGAGACTAGTAGTCGTAGTGATGCACAGTATGATATACTGTGTGTTTGAAACACAGTGCTACTAGAGACTAGCTCCAATGCTCCTCAGTGAACACAGGCTGATCAGAGACACCAGCCCTCAGCTCCTAATGAACACAGTCGTGTAAACAGTCCATGGCCCCCATGAAACACAGCCTGCAGTCTAGAATGTCCAGCTCCTCAGGAACACAGCCTGCAGGTCTAGAGACTTCCAGCCCTCCAGCTCCCTCCAGTGAAACACAGCCTGCTGAAGGTGAGTTGTGTTACAGTTATTGTAACAGTCAGTTTATAATATGTAGCGCCACTAGGTGGCGCCTCTCTTTTTTTGTTGGGTTATATGAGATAACGGGGAGTGAAGAAGAGTGGCTTTTCCCGCTCGGCTAGAATAAACAGCAGTATTCAAACGAAGTCTCCCTTTTTATTATATGTTATTTAGTACTGATTTGTTGTAGGCAGGATCCCGGATTTCCAAACGTGATTATGGCAAATTATATAGGGCCGTGCGAGACCTGCGTGGTATGGTTTAAAAGCTTATAGCTTGATACCGTGAAGAGAATCGCACATGTCGCCTCCTTCATGCTAACCCTGACCTACACCATCGCACTTTACAACTGGCGAGCGGGAAAAGCCACTCTTCTTCACTCCCCATTATCTCATATAATCCAACAAAAAAGAGAGGCGCCACCTAGTGGCGCTACATATTATAAACCTGACTGTTACATTATGTAACTCATGTCAATATTGCCTAATCCAGAAACATTGTTGCTATAATTCTATCAAATTTTCTTGATCAGTTATAATCGTATGGTTACAGTCAACTAACATGGTTACATTAAGCTGCTTTCACACCGCCGCGCGGCAACTCGCCGCCTCCGTTCATTTCAATGAGCGAAGGACGGCAGGGGGGGGGGGGCGGTTACAAAAGCAGCTAAACCAGGAAGCGGTTGCCGCCCACGTGTATGTGCTCAGATTTTGCCCTACCGCTCAGCTTTCCCGTGTTGAACCTCGAGGCAGTTAAAGGGCGGTTAACAGGGCGGTTGCCGCGCGGTGGTTTGCAAGCATGTAATATGGTTACATTAAACTAACATGTGTCACGATAACATTAAACTAACATTTAATATGATAACATCAAACTAACATGTAATATGGTTACATTAAACTAACATGTGTCACGATAACATTAAACTAACATTTAATATGATAACATCAAACTAACATGTAATATGGTTACATTAAACTAACATGTGTCACGATAACATTAAACTAACATTTAATATGATAACATTAAACTAACATGTAATATGGTTACATTAAACTAACATGTGTCAAGATAACATTAAACTAACATTTAATATGATAAAGTTAAACTAACATGTAATATGGTTACATTAAACTAACATGTAATATGGTTAGACTAGCATGTATCACGATAACATTTAACTAACATTTAATATGATAACATTAAACCAACATGTAATGTGAATACATTAAACCAACATGTATCTTGGATCCATTGAACTAACATGTATCATGGTTACATTATACTAACATGTATCATGGTTACATTAAACCAACACGTATCGGTCTACATACTACTGTATCATGTTACATTAAACTAACATGTATCATGGTTTACATTAAACTAACATGTATCATGGATTTACATTAACTAACTGAATCATGTGACATTTAAACTAACATGTATCATGGTTACATTAAACTAAACAATGAGATCATGGTTGACATTCAAACTCGAACATGTATCATGGTTACATTAAACCAACATGTATCATGGTTACATTAAACCAACATGTATCATGGTTACATTAGACCAACATGTATCATTGGATTACATTAGACCAACATGTATTCATGGTTTACATTAGACCAACATGTTTCATGGTTAACATTAGAACCAACATGTATCATGGTTACATTAGACCAACATGTATCATGGTTACATTAGACCAACATGTATCATGTTACATTAAACTAACATGTATCATGGTTACATTAAACTAACATGTATCATTGGTATCATATAGACAAACATGTATCATGGTTTACATTGGACAACATGTTATCATGGTTACATTAGACAACATGTAATCAATGGTTACATTAGACCAACATGTATCATGGTTACATTAGACCAACATGTATCATGGTTACATTAGACCAACATGTATCATGGTTACATTAGACCAACATGTATCATGGTTACATTAGACCAACACGTATCATGGTTACATTAGACCAACACGTATCATGGTTACATTAGACCAACACGTATCATGGTTACATTAGACCAACACGTATCATGGTTACATTAGACCAACACGTATCATGGTTACATTAGACCAACACGTATCATGGTTACATTAGACCAACACGTATCATGGTTACATTAGACCAACATGTATCTTGGAGGTTATGCTATGATATTGACTGTTGTCTTGACATGTTGCTGCTGCTGCTTGGTCGTCTCACTGCGTTTGCCATAAAGGATAGAATACGTGTGGACTCCAACTTTAGGGGCGGCTGGTTTGACCACAGGTGTAGAAAGGTCGGATCACGTGGAAAACCTAAAGCCAACCAAAGCAGAGTTCACTTGGAAGCGGACATAGAACCCAGTTTTCAATGAGCGTTTGCTTTATTGGACCAAGCTAGCGTTCCAAAGACACACCGCCCCAAAGGAAATGCACCGTCAGGGGAAACGCTCCAGGGTTCGATTTAACCGGACCAAACAGCTCTGGTGTGGAAGCATCCTTCTACTGCTTTTGTCCTCGTTTGACAAAGACAATGGCAGCCATATCCCTACACTGTTTCAGTCTGGTTGTGTGTCTCTGGGTGTGTGTCAGGTTGTGTGTCCCTTGTGTGTTTCTTGTTTTTTGTCTGTGGTTTTGTGGGTGGTTGTGTTACTGGTTTTGTTTATGGTTGTGTGGAGTGGTAGTATGGCTCTGGTATGCGGGTGTTTGTTTGTTTCTGGGTGTGTCTGGTTGTGTTCTTCTGATTGTGTGTGTCTGGTTGTGTTTGTGGCTGTGTGTGTGTGTGCGCGTCTGATTGTGTTTGTCTGGTTGTGACCTCAACACCACCTGAGAGTACCCAGCTGCAGAGCTGCTCCACTGGGCTTCAGTCCTCAGTGAGTGTTGCTGCATGTGGAGGCTGGCTGTATGTCCTGACTCTCTGCTGCCTTCTCTTCCAGAAACTACACCCCTAAAGTCCCCTGATGGTCCTGAACCAACCACTATTCCTGATGGAACTATGGACGATCAAGATGACGACCAGAGTCTGGGTCCAGCCCCACCCTCAAGCCCCACACATATTGGATCTGTGTCGGTCTCAGCCAATCGGGAAGGGACGATCAGCCTGTCCTCATCAGGAGAGACAATGGAGCCCCCCAATCCACCCCCATCAGTCTGGGTCTCCCCTCCACCTCCCAGTCCAGCCTCCTCAGTCTGATGCTCTCCTCCACCTCCCGGTCAGCCAGAAGGTTTCCTGTTCGCTCAAAGTCGCTATCAAGCTATCCTGACAATCCCAAGTTGCCCAGTGACCGTTTTTCACTATTGATGGATCAAAACATTGCAGATGAAGAAGTACCGCCAGTTCACGAAAATCGCCACCGGCTTGAAAGTGAATCTGATGACTCAAACTCACTGAAACATGTCCCCATCAGGAGAGACAATGGACTCTCCCAGGTCACCCCCCTCATTCTGTCAGCCAGAAGGTTTCGCTCCAAGTCGGTATCAAGTCACTTTAATATCCCGAGTCCCGGGGGCCGTGCTTCACTATTCAAGGGGAATGACATTGCAGAAGAAGAAATGCCATTTCTAGAAAATCTGGATCAACCTAAAAGTGAATCTGATGACTCAAACTCAAACTTTTTTTTTAACGATGACGCGTACATTTTTAACCCATGATTAATTTTGTAGAGAATGAAGCTGTGGTTCCGTGCTAAACTTTAAGTGCTATCATTGTATTGAAGGTGCAATAATTCAGGTACTGAACAGTGTTTCTCAGCTCCACTTTAAGTGAAACACGGCCTGCTACTCCATGAGCCTTTACGGATTCTGTATTTTGTGCTTAGGAAAGTTTCTTTCCTATAACGAGTTGACCTGGAAAAAGGTTGTTCGAATTCTAAAAATGCTAAGGAAAGGTGTTTTGATGCGACCTTTAACACACCTTTAGCATAGGTGACTCCTGCCCAACCTTTACCAAAGGCCAGGAGTTGTTTGTAAGCCATAATCCATTACTGTCGCAATTAGGGATGGGCATTCGGTTAAGTGGTCTTAGTCGATCGTCGGGGGAATTAACGATCAATTAGTCGATTAATCGTTAATATATTATTTTTTTTGCATTGCTTTGCAACAGTTCAGTACCAGTCGAGGATCCATTTATATGCTTATAGGATTAAGTATTTACATTCAAAATGAAATGAAAATACAAAAACAGCGTGTTTTCCTCATTGGGATCTTTATTATTAGATGAACAACTCAGTTAAACCTAAACTAAACAACAGAGCCTGCAGCTCGAAGCCGGTGCTCATAAACATAACTAAAAATAAACAACCCTAGTTTCTTCCCAAAATAATAACTATAATATATAAAAAAATTCATGTTATAACTTAACCAAAAATGTATTAAACTTAATTCGGACAGGTTTTGCCAAATGTACCGCAAAATATTTTAAAAAAGGAAAGAAGAGAAAGAAGGCCGAGAACAATGAATTAGGCTTTAGTAACAAGCTTCTGAAAAATAGAACCAGTAACTCACACAACTTCAGCACCAGTCTACGGATTTTTGTTCAGAAAGATGAGCATGTTGACATGCTCCGGGGTCAGACGTGACCGCAGCCTGGTGACCGTCAGTCCAGCCGCCAAAAACACCTGCTCTGAGGGGACCGACATGCACGAATACCTCCGCGCTAACTTGGCAAAGCGGGGGAACAATTTTCCACCAGCTGTAGAGGTGCAATCCAGGGCCTTATTTCTGCTTCGATGCCAACCTCGCCTTGAGTGGTATTGAGTCGATTTCAGATCGGGCGAAAATAGAGTTGTACTGAAAGGAAACTATCGCGAAGTGTGTGGCGATGTACACTTTTCGTACCCAACGTCATTTTAGCTACGTAGCGGAAGAGGGCGGAGCCAGGCTGAACCAAAGTCGGCGCATTTTCCACATTGCCTGCATTAATAGTCATTTTGTAGTTTTTAATAGTATTTATAGTTTTTATAGCTGTCGTAGGCGTAAAGAGTTCACCGCACAAAGAGGGATGTTTATTGCGGGGG
This sequence comes from Melanogrammus aeglefinus, assembly GCA_900291075.1. NCBI lineage: Eukaryota > Metazoa > Chordata > Actinopteri > Gadiformes > Gadidae > Melanogrammus > Melanogrammus aeglefinus. Next base: position 19,593 of record OLKM01003193.1, on the reverse strand, counting down.
AGGAGCCCGCAAATTTAAATATTGCCCCCGTGTGGTAAAATGTTTAATTGCACACGGCATTAGTTTAGTCGATGGAAAATTTACGTAATCGACGAAATAGTAATCGTCGATTCGTCATGCCCATCCCAAGTCGCAATATTAGTAGAAAATTTATAGTCGAGCTGTAGCGCGCCTCCTGGGTCCTTAAAGATCTCCTATTATACTACTTTTCTGGTCTTAATTTCTTATTAATGACTTGCTGAGTTCTTTTCGAGGAAGGTAGTCCAATCCGGATCGCTTTTAACTCACTTTATTTAACAGAGTATTTCGGTATGGTAACTATGGAGCAAAGGGAGGGGAATTAACACGTGCTGAGCGACTCCCAGCTGATCAAACCTCTAACCCGCAAGCCTGACCTACCGAAAGTTTCTCCCGATCAACCTCTCTGTCGAGATTGATAGGGTCAAGTGGGCGTGGCCTATGTGCCTATATGAGTGTTGCCTATGTGACGTAATGGCTACGCCTTCCTCACCTGTCTAAAGGTGCTGCCATCTGTGGCTGGAGTAGTTATTGCAGCCTTCAGTAAGGTCCTGCTTCCCTTGTGGCTATGTACAGTATATTTACAGCTTATATGTTCGGTCCTGTTTACTAGTAGCTATGTGAGGGTAATACAGCTTGTATGTTTGAATCTGCTTCCTAGAGGTTATGTGGGGACAATTTATGTTCTTAAAACACGTAACAGACTCTAGAGCAACCTGACACGAATCACAGCACAAAAAACCAAATGTCGATTTTCGGGAAACTCTTCCTCTCATCTGGGCGCTTTCAGCGTTCTCTGTCAACACGCACCCCTCGCCCCCCTCCTGCCAACCCAACTCTGTTGTGATTGGTTACTTTCCGGAAGAGCATTATAACAACGTTTATAGGTCCTAAAAGTCGAAAAGCTAAATAGGTGATCTTTAATAATAGACAACTGAGATTACAGCGTGGTAACGCTGGGGTGGGTCACAATCGACACCACCACCACGATGCGGTCCTGTTCGTGGGTTGGTTGATTAACAAGTGGGTGTTTTAAATAAAGACAGCTCTCGGGGTCGTGCGGTGTCTGGGGCGCAATAGTGGCGAACTGAGTTTACAAGGCGCCTTGTTCACGCTACGTGCGTCCGTCAGCTGATGGCCGAGGGCGTGTCTGACGTATAGGGGACTAGTCTTTGCAGACACATACTGCCAATCAAATCGCTTCCCACTACACAGCCGATGTGTGGATCTTAAATACATTGCACTTTCTAAAAAGCTTTTTTAACTTTGCCTTTATTTTCTATTTTAATACTAAAATGCCTTTTTAACTTTATATTTTACTAATTTCTTTGCATACGTTTTCTTTTACTTATATACTATTTTATTTTATTGTAGGAGACAATGTTTATGTGTGAAGCACTGAGTCTGCCTTGTGTATGTAAATAAAGTTGCCTTGCCTTGGATATAAATACAAAAGGTGACACAAACAACAGGTGACTAAAAGCATCATTGCACATTTCTTTAAAAAATATATAACGGACAGATTTTTTTCTGCTTCTTTCTGCTTGTGGATCCAGTATACGCGTGGAATGTATTTGCACAACCGCGATTTTATGTATGTTTCACTATTTAAATGTGTTTTGATGACATTTCTATAGATAAATGTGAGTTTTATTTTCCTGAACTTCAGTCAGTGAATGTATATGATTCCGAGTGATCGATGACGATATTTTAAGCTCGTGCATGTTTCCGCACGTGAACGACTTCATGCTCGTCTACGCTTCAAACTCGTGCATGTTGCAGAAAATGTGCAACAGCGCCCCCTGGGGTCACACATTTCGGTGGGTCGCAGAATTCTGTGTAAAGGCCCATTTATGCTCAACGTTAAATACGCATACGGATACGGACGGAGCCTTTCGTCCGTACTCTGCGTTCATTTCGTCCGTTTTTCCTCCGTTTCCACAAAGCTTATGGATACGCACCAAACGGAATAGTACCACCGGAAACCGTGGGGGCGCTGTTGCCGTCACTACCCGAAAAATTCTCCTTCCTCCAGCCGCGATGAATTTAACGGCCTTACGGACCACCGCCTCTAACAACTAGCCCGTTTTCTTCTTTTATTTATTATGTACATATTCAAGACCTCCTCCATAGTCGCCATGTTTGTTGTTTTCTTTTTACAGTCTATGGTTTGTTGTCATAAACTTTTGACTCTGCGCTGCCCCTTAGTGGATGTATTGGTTAACATCTATGCCAACGTAAAGGACGCATGAAAGTATGTGAGCAGTGACGGTAACAACTTTGAAACGGACGCGTACGATTACGTCCGTACGTGGAGCATAAATGAGCCTTAACACCGGTGTTGTGCCATCGTATGCACCCTTGCCGTAAAATGCCCAATTCCATTTCTTTGCTCAAAGGAAAATCTCAGCCCTAGCCCTCGCTGTTGCGCGTTCACGTGCCGTGGAGCCATGTCCCAATACCAGTTTAAAGGTAGCTTAAGGGGTAAGGGGGAGGGCTAACATCCCCTCAAAATTGAGATTTTCGATGGGCACCCTCAAAGGCGCTTCAGTTGTGACTTGCTCCCACAATACCTTGCGAGAAAACTGAAAATCGGAGAAAATATCCTAGACAAGTGATGGAGGGCGAAAAGATGCGACAGGATATTTGAAAAACACATATTAAGTGTTTTCTCTGTCCTTAACTTAATTATTTTATTAATTATACTCTGCAGCCCGGCCGCGGACTCTCGGAAGATCTGGATATCATACGACATGAGCCCGGGGCAGCTCCCCGACCCTGGGCCGCCCGACCCCGGCCGTGGACCGGGCGGCCCGCGGTCGGGGAGCGCATGTCGTATGATATCCAGATCTTCCCTTGTTCTAGTGACTCCAGGTGAAAAATATACTATATATATATTAGTAATATTAATTATAATATATATATTAATATAATGATGTTGATCGAAATGTAGTTTCAATGCATTATAGACATTCGTTATAACCAGATACATTAACCACCGCGCGGGTTGAATTGTCATGCACTAATCGCTAGTTAGCGAATTAGCTCGCGATCTCCACAACATGGATAGTTCCATGTCAACACTTGCCCTATTTTCATGTCCAATTTCGCCCATTTGATTGCATGTTTATGGGGTTAATGTTTTTAGGGCTGTAGAACGGACTCTCGGAAGATCTGGATATCATACGACATGAGCCCGGCAGCTCCCCGACCCTGGGCCGCCCGACCCCGGTCCACGGCCGGGCCGCAGAGCCCGGACCGGGCGGCCTGCGGTCGGGGAGCTGCCAGGCTCATGTCGTATGATATCCAGATCTTCCCAGGTTTGATGACGTCACAGGGTAGGGATGTCCCATTTGGTAGGGGATTGGTTAGGGGTAGCAATGAGCATGAGCAATGAGGGTAAGGGTAGGGTTAGGGTTGAGACAGTGAGCAAAGAAATGGAATTGGGCCAAAAGCACCCCCTCGCGGGAGCGCGCTTGAGCCGCTCCGCTGTTGGAAAAGTGAAGCAATTCGCCTCAATGTCGCAAACAAACACTGGGGGAAATGCTGCCTCGTGATTTAATGATTTGTGAAGGGAATGGCATTGGTTCGCGGGAGTTATTGAGCTCTAATGCTCAGTATAAAATATATAAAAAATTAATATTAAAAATTACATGTGTTCAAATGCAATAAAAACAGGTGAGAGTCATTAGAGGGAGGCTTAAGATCTTCTGTTCTGTGTTGATATTTGAGCAAATACTGTAGGTCACATGACCTGGGAGTTATTGAGCTCTAATGCTCATATTTACAGTATAAAATATATTAAAATGAATATAAAATATTTCATGTGTTCAAATGCAATAACAAAGGAATGTATCATAGAGCAGCCTTGGCTAAATATTATGTAGCTTTTCCTGCAATTCAGGTTCATTTAGATCAACAACAACAATAACATTCTGATCTAGAATGTGGCCTGCAATGAAAAGGTAAAGGTGAAGGAATTTGAAGTGCACTGATTGTCATGCGTTTCTCAATATTAAAGGATATTCTCTCTGTCTTGTTTTTAAGATAAGAAATGTTTTCATGCTGCTTAATAAAATGAAATATGTTTTTATTGCATTTGAACACATGTAATTTTTATATTAATTTTTATATATTTTATATATAAAAATATATTTTTCAACTATCTTGTGAAAAGTGTACATCTGTGAAAAGAAAATTCATAACATTAATATCCATTTAGATTTGATATTTATGTGTTTTATATGATGCCCAGCTATGTATTGATATTTTTACAGTCTCTTTTGAATTAACTATTTCATTCCCTGCAATGTTATGTATATACAATTCTGCACATAGAAGATGTAGTAACATTAAAAAAAATTATTAAATGTTTCATATTTTGGCAGTTTGTAAACATGTTCAAAATAATGTTCTATATTCCCATTGTCTTTAGTCAGGTGAACATGCATACGCACTATGTTCACCCTCATACTCAAAATGACCTTTAAGAGTCAGGAACCAGCTGATACATCAAACTAGGTTGTGTCAGGTTCTGTACGGGTCAGACGTCCCCTCAGTGTAACGAAGGCTGCAGCCTGGGCTTTGGGACGCAACCTCGATGATTTATGAGTGAGTCGTGCAGTGACATCTGCTGGCGAAATGCGTAACTGCACCCCTGGTTTCACTTGTGAATTGACGCAGTTTTCATTTGCTAGATTTTGTTTGGCAGCTAAATCAGACTAGATCCATGTGAGGACTTAATTACATTTACAGTATGGTTGATTACTATTATGCAGGAGAAAAAAGACAAAGAAAGTGGGTAAATTTTGATAAACATGTATTTATTTGGATACATTATATAACTGCTTTGATTCAATCATTCATACTGATGAGCTTAGTGCGTTGCGGTGGAAATGTAATCGAACTCTCATCAGACACATTTTACCTTTATTTATTGTATCGACAGGCGGGAGTAACGCAGCTGAACTGCCACTCTCCTCGACATCGTCACATGTCACAACAACTCAGACACCGGAACAGGAAGGTATCAGGTAACACAGAGGTAAAGTCAACACTGCCCTCTAATGGACACGATGAGTAAGGGCGTACAATAGTACTACACTTAACACATACCGTCATTCCTTCACGCCTCTCAACCAAACGCTAAAGGAGAGAGAAGAGACGGTTAAACCGCTCCCTTGACTCCACCTCTCTGCTCTCGTCTGTAAAAGATATCCTCCCTCACCAGAAGCAGGAAGGGATCCTCCCTCCCTCTTTTCCCTGTTCCTGCCCCCCCACTCCTCTCACCTCCTCCTCATTCTCCCATCAAGCCAAACCGGCGCCATGTCCCTGCTGTTGGGCTGCCATCCTCTGTAGTAGGGTAGGAAGGGGGGGTTCCCATGCACCTGAAAGGTATATTTTTCTAACCAAGCTTTTTGTAATCCTTAAGGTGTCTAGTAAAGGAATTGTGATGTTCCCCATGCAAATTATTGTCCCATGTATGATTTATTTCACCATTCTTTTGTGTCTGTGCTTGATTTTCGGCTGTGAAAAATGAAAACTTTAAATCTACATAGATCCTGAACAATACATTCTACAGACACAATCCACCCCAATTTCTCTTTGTCTTTGTATGAAGAATTGATAGAGATGAGGATTGTCATGATTAGATAATTTATGGTGCATAAAAACTCAAATAAACAC